>JACGDI010005847.1:631350-660220 GCA_014898725.1 Jacaranda copaia
TATTCATAAAATATTATATTACAACCCACTTAATTATTTAACCAATCATTACAAACTTATAACATAATTACATCCATTCACTACACATATATACATATATACATAATATTTTTTTTATTATTATCCCTACAATTAAAAAAATTCTTTAATATCAATTTTCACCCTCAAACATCAATATAAAAGGAATAATATAACATTTACAGTAAAAAAATACTCCCTATAAAATATAACCAAACATATCAAAACTTCCAAATTCCATTTTTTACTATTCTTAAAAACAATAATCAAACATTAATCACATTCTCCAACCTTGATTTCACATTCTCTTACAATTTCTTCAGTATTCATTCTCCCAAAACGCACAATAAACACATAATAAAATCAAACAAAAAACATATCCAAGCATTACCTGAATATTTGTACCTTTTAAATTTTTAATTTTTTCATTTTTTTAAATTATTAGAAATAATTTGGTCATTCAACACTTTCAATTAAGGTTTTTGGATATTCTTTAATAAAAAGGAGGGTGAATATAATTTTTAAAATCTAAGGAGTCCAATCATATCTATACCAAACTTCAGGGAAGACAATAATAATTATTCCTAATAAAAAGCAATAACTTATTTTGAAATTAGAGATAATTTATTGTAATCATTTATTTACAAATTATTTTATGTAAATAAAGTACAATTAAACCTCACCATAAACCTTGTTTCTTGAAAATTCTGTCAAGTTTATTAATATTCGTCTATTTTTTGGTTTAATATTGGACTATTTCCATAGTCTAAGTCTTAGTCAAGGTCTTATAAAAAATATAAGTCTTGGTCGAGGAATTGTCCATTATAGAAGTTTATTGTAGAGTTTATTCTAGAAACATATATGTGTAAGTAGGTCCCATTAGCAATTGGTTTTCTATAATGTGAAATCAACAACTACTTATTATTTGGATTATAAAAATATATATATGCATAAAGAGTTGATACCTAATGCTCTAATTGAACTCACACTAAATAATTTTTTAACTAAATTTTCTAATTTATTTTTATAAAATTTTCATTGTTTTCTTTATTTTTATAATTCCTAACTATTTTTTCTAGATTTTATAATAAATCAAATTATTTGTTAGATCATAAAAATATTTATAGAATAAATATCAATTGGGAACTCGACATACCTATTCTTTTCATTTTTTGGGATTGTCATTTTTCATGCTTAGATATCATATTTCTTTCTTATATATGATCCTCTACAACTATTTTTTGCTTCCTTAGACTGATAAAATACTATTGTAATGCAAGACGAAATAGCAATATAATTATGTCTTACTGACAAAATAATTAGTTTAAATATTTCTCCATTGCTATTCTATTCTTACGCCTTTGTTAATTGCTGCTGCCAGGCAAAGAAGTGGGCCGATTTCTTGCAGCCCAATTGGAAATGCGGGCCCATTGAGGACAAATTATACCAAATTAGAGTTGTCAACGAATCAAATCTGAATCGAATTTGTCATATCTGAGTTTGAATTCGATTATCAAAATTCATATTAGAATCCGACCCGAAATCCTATATGATCTTTGTTAGTCAATAGCATATCTGGATATCTGAAATCTGATTAAAAAATAAAATCCAATTTCTTTTTTTCTTTTGAATTTTATAAAAATATTATATTTATAAAGTAAATCTATGTCATAATTTTAATGTTTAATAATTTTTTAGTATATATTAGTCAAAAAGTTAAATATTTGAAACTAAATTCTTATTTCACATTATATTAATGCATAGATGAACTATTATATATTATTTTATTTGACTTTTTATCAATATCCTTTATATTTTTTAGGTTAAAAACTCAATATTAATAGTACAATATAAATATTAATATAGATATTAGGTCAATATAATATATAGATTTAATTTTAAAATTTTTATTAATATTATATATAAGAGTATTAATTTAATAAAAAACATTAAAGTTCGGATTCGAATTTTTAACGAGTCGGATTGTTTAATTTCATATTCAATCTATTTATTTCAAATTACGAATATTTATAATCATATCTGATTCATTGAATATTTTACTAAGATAAAAATTTTAAAATTCAAATCAAATTCGAATTAAAATCTGATCCGCTAAGATCCTATCCCAAACCGCCGGCAGCCTCAATACTTGGTGGTCCAAGATCATTATCAGGCTTGTCCTCAAGATGGTGAGAACCCATGTACGAGGATGGAAGTACAAATATCATGGGAGTGGGACAGTCGGGCTGACCATTGTTATGCAAGTAACGGTTGGAGAGCCGAGTTGAGGCACAACTAACTCCGTGATTGCATACTAAAGGTAGATGATGCGCCAGCAAAATACGAGGGGTTGAGAATTTTCTTCCTGAGGAGAATGACATCCCATTACTATTATAGTCTGTCTATCGAAAATTACTGTTGAAACTTCCTGCAAGAATAAGACTTATTATTTAATCCCGAAGATATGCATTTAGAAGAAGAAGCCTTTGCTTATGAAAATATTCAAATTTTGCTCTTAGCTTTCTTGAGATTCTATTGTTGGAGAAAAGAAAGCAACACGTTGTTTCCTTTTAGCTAGAGCTATCATTAGCTATACACTTACGTGTTAGGGATTCTAAATATTCTTTCCCCTATTATGTATCAATTTATTTAGTGTAGTTATGGTTTGTTTAGCTACCTTTTTCATTTTATTAAACTTATTTGTACATATTCTATTTGGAATTATTAGTGGAATTTGCGTATTAAAATCCCAAGTGAATAACTTACATGGTGGATGTAGGTTTGTCAAACAACTGTGATTCCGTGTGTGCTCCTTTTATTATTTACTACTTTTTACTCTATTTTGTAACTTCCAGCTATATCTGGAACTTTCAAATCACTATTTTACTAAAATAATTTATTCCTTAATTCAATTGTACGTTGTACGCTCAGTTCAAAGAAATCATCAACCCAATTGAGCTTGGAAAGTTGATATCAGAAAGAGACCAATTGCGGAAGATCCTCCAACTACCTAAAGCATGGATGCCCAAAGTGACTGCAATCTAGAAAGCAAAAAGTTCGGAAACTCTAGCCATGTGGGAGCTGATCAACTCTCTTGTTTCTCATGAACCAACCCTTTGGCAAAGGAAGAAAACTCGGGCAACAAAGGTAAAAAAGAGATTTGCCGTCTCATCTAATTATATAGAACCTTCTTAAATGATGAAGATCTCAAAGAGGAATCCATAGATAATAAAATAGCAAAGATTACCAGATGACTAAAACAACTTACATAGGCCAAGAGCAGTTAAAAATTAAGAATAAGATTAGTTTAATATAGATTCTGCTATTGATACAAATGGGCAGAAGTTTGCTGATGGTTGCATGCTTAGGAATGATGAAGCGGTTGCTTGTGCTGTTCTTGGTTCTCCTCATAGGGGTGTTGTCCTATATAAAAATGTCGATTTATCTTATATTGAAATAGTGATTGTAAATTATAAAACTCTCTTAGATGAGCTATCAAATTGTGCCGTTAGTTTTGTTCGTCGTTTAGCAAATCAGATAGCTCATTTTATAGCTAAAGTCTTTATCTCTTTGACTAAACTTATTATGTGGAAAGATTACATTCCTATATTTGTATATCATGTAATTATTTCTGAGTTGAAATGATGTCTTTCTATCTTTAAAATAATTTTAGTTAATTTAGCCAAAGATTCGATTAGGACTCGTTTTATTGTATTTAAATGTTTTGTGGATTCTCAGATCTTTATTTAAAATTGTACAACCAACAAACTCAAAGTGAGTGTGGTTCAAATCCACATGCGATCATTTTAAAAGTAATCATTTTTTTTTATTTTTTTATCAATGTTTTAGAGGGTTTTAGTAAAAATATATTAGAATGTTTTATAGAATGTTATATCTTATAGAGTATTTTTAAAACTTATGAAAGATTTACATTGTGTTCTAAAATAAATATTAAAATTATTTGGATAAAAAATACGATATACTATTTATATAGTCAAATTAAAGAAACATTATTAAAATCTTAAAAAATGAGCTAAATGTCTCCTCATCTCTTTAAAGTGCTTAAGAACTTTCTACAATTTTTTTTCCATTTTGAACCTTTAAATATTATCTGAAATTTTATCAATCATTTTATGATGTCTTATAAAATCTCAAATATTTTATAAGTTACTTTAAGAAGTTTGATGAATCAAACACCTTTATAATCTAATGGCACACAATCATTTTCTAGCGCTAGCTAAATAAATTTTCCCTTTAAATATACTTTAAGGCAACTTATTTTAATATCTACGCATTTGAAGAATTTGTATTTGAGTTCCAAAGAAAATTTAAAATTATGCACGAAGTATGTATTCTATTTTTTTGAAGAATAGAGACAAAATAATTTTTCACACGAGCGTTAAAATGTGTGTAAACATATGAAAATTTTCAAGTGAATTCAAAAAATTACAAACTTGGTGTAAGAATGTGTTAAACCAAAAGATTACTGTATGGAAAAAAATAAAAATATTATAAAATGACTAATAATAGAAAATAATCAAATGGTTGGAGGATGGGTAGAAAAAATGTGGCTTTATGTTAGTTTTAATGTATATTATTGTCTCTAATTTTAAATTATAAAACAAAAATCTGAACTTAGATCTACTTGAAAAGTCAAAGTTCTTAGGAAAAGTTCAAAATACAAAAAAGAATGTAATATAGTTCAACCCAATGAATAAAAAGACAAATGAAGCAAAGATGCAAATGGTCTAAGTGTGGATCCATGAATTTAAGATCAACTATTTATCTAGACATTTTTACAAACAGAACTAAAATGATACAAACGAAATCTTTCAATTGCAAAGATATAAGGCGATATGATAAAAAAAATAAAAATGCAATGTTACATGAAGGCGAAGTTTTATATGTTTCAAAAGTCTTTAGCTTCGTCTGATAGTAGTATGAAATGTTTTAGCAATAAAAAAAAAATGTTCACTGTAAGTTTCATAAATTTGAAATAATCCATTTTTTTTATCAAAATATTCTTTAAGCAATTCAAACCCTACTTATTAATATATATAGTTCTTTAATTTAAAAATTCAATTGATTTTGAAAAAATGTTAAATTCAATTAAATTAAATAAAACACTTGAACAAAGTGCTTCGTACATTAGTTTCGATATAATGGATGGTTTAGCCACATCATTCACAATGGCTTTGTTTGGATGTGAATAGTTTGTTGGGGAATGTGATGGTTATTTATTTGTATTTTGGGTGGTAGGTAAAGAATAAATTTGGTGAAAATTTTTTATTTGTTTGTATTTTGGAAGGAGACAAGATGTCATATTAATAACTTTTTGATTGGATTGGTGTAGTGAAATTAGTATTTTAAAAGTATTTATATATATATAGAGAGAGAGAGATTGAATGAGTGGCAGTATGTGTATATATATGTAATGTAAAGGGAACAATTTATGATAAGTAGTTTTTTTTATTTATACACACGCACACATCAGGAGCCCGTTTAGGTTCGAACTCCTGATCTCCCACATTATGTGGGAGACTTATGCCAGTGGGCTACAAGCCACTTGGCAATTTATGACAAGTAGTTAGTATTGAGAAACGTATTATATTGTGAATAGTAAAGATATTTTGGAGAATGAATTTTGTATTTTGAAAGTGGGATTGGAGAATATGTATTACTTGTTTGTTTAAATTTTGAGAGTTGAAAAATGTATTGGGAGTTTGTAAACAAACAAGCCCAATATGATTGACAATTACAATGAATCTAAATACATTTTGTTTTTTTATATAGAATAAGTCAAGAAACTGCGTAGTTTTTTGTTTATTGAATAAGAAATCGAAGTTTGTTTTTAAGCTAAAATTCTAGTTGCTGACTTTAGGGAGCTTGATTTCATCCTAGCCCTCATGTTTTACTTAGTTTTGATAGATACAAGCTCTAACTCTAAATCACAGCCAGCTTGGGGAGAACATCAAGCAATGCAAAAGCAATGAAATCTCACAAAATTCTTTCGTTAAAATTTGAATAGATTTTTCAATAAACTTCAGTTTTTTGTGATTAACTGCAGTTACAAATCTTTCATCCCTAATCTTTTGTGTCACAAATCCCTTCAAAATTGTGGATGGAGAATCCCCCAACACTTCCAAGTATGGGAGTAAGTCCTCTTTCACACTGTCTGCATGCATGTATTGAAAACGTGAATCAATTGTATAAATCGTTATATCTGAAAAAGCACACTTAAAAAAAAAAAGGCATGATGAATTTTTAACTTTTAACTGCTTTTTTGTTAACCTTGCATCCCACTTTTTAATTAACTTTATCTCTTTTTCTCTAGTTTAGTGATATACACAGACCACAAATTGTTCAAATTTAAAGATAGGAAAGAACGTTAAACATAAAAAAAAATTTAGGTATGATTATAAAGTTCTACATTATTGTAGAATGTCTAATTTGAATTATAATTATTGTCCGTAAAGCAAGCCCACCACTGTAGCTCTACTAAAGTGCCAATTGCACTAAACCTCTTTATCACATATGATTGATTCGCAAACTATTATCTTAAAGATTAGAAGTGACGACCTCCTCGTGAAAAGTGGTGGTTAGACTAATTAAGCTCTATAATTTATGGTTCCTTAGTCTAATTAGTAATCCAAATAATAACGTCTTGCTTACATTCCTGGATGAGCCCAGATCAAGAAAGTGATCCAGGCTCATCGTTTTTTAATATTACACTACTAAAGCCAGTTAGATCTGGGTTGGTACTCCGTCACTGTTCATGGATGTGGCAGGACATAATATACAAAATTATTGTCTGACGAAAGAATTAAATTTAGGGCAAATATGGATGAGGCCAGCAAATGTCACTAATGCTTCTCTCTCCACGGTTCACTCAAGCCAAAACCCATCTCACCTTTGAAAAAGAGACAACCAAAATAATGACAGTGAGCCAGCAACAGCCATTGAGTTCTGTACACAATGCCTAAGAGACAAGCTCAATATTTCAATCTAGGACATCCTCTTAATAAAGAATGATAGCAAGAAACACATTTTGAAGTACCAGGGAGCACAACATGGAGAGAGTAGTAATATACACACTGTGACAAAATGTTCATCGATAGTTAATAATATATCCTCTATGCAAGGATCCAACAGTAAATAAACTATAGCGTTCTCACAGAAGAGCAAAGGGAACAACAAGTGTAGATCATTTTTCGTGTCAATATGAGAAATGGAGAAACCTAAGATTGTGTCGGATAATTTAACAAAGCTGTTGAATTGAGTGATCTTCTGGAGTATGTACTTGCCTAATTTTGTCAAAATTGATCATGGAATTCTGGCTAGTGTTCCTCTTTCTTCACAAATTGTTGCCTCCTTTAACATACAATGTCTCATTTTTTCCACTGGGGCAATCTCTGGACAATCACCTGCAACGAGTAAAATAAAATGAAGAATCTAAGTAGCTAAAGTTAATTACTTCTGTTTTTTGCAAGATTTGTAAGTTTGAATTTTGACAAACACTATCGACAAGAAGTGTGAAGGCTTGCATAAGAGTCCTCATATGGACCTAAACTGCGTCCAATTTCCATTATGTAATTTCACTCTTTCTATTCATGATTCAAGAAAGATATTGTCTATAGGAGTTTTAAGTAGTACAGATGAACACAATCCGCAATCAGCATACCTTTCCAGAGTTTTCCTTATTTCCTACTATAGTTTGGCATGCCAACCTCCAAGACTCTGGTTTCTGCGAGATTAAGTAAACATAAAAGCAGCCCACTTTAATGACACAACAAAGAGTTAGAATTCTTCAAAATAAATAGATTTGTTGGAGAAGAGGCATTGAACTTTAGATGATGCTCCAAATCTTTCAGTATATAATTTTTCCTCATTATTCACTAACAATATTAAGAAATCTCTACGAGATGGATTTTGACATTACATCTAAACTTTGGAAAAGGAGAGGGGGCAAAAAGAAGAAGAAGAAGAAGAAGAAGAAGATTGAGCCTGCTTTAGTAGGTAATCATGCCTTTTTAAGATATCGGAGCTCTGTATTTGTTCTCTCATTCAGGAGATCCTTTCCATCAATGATCTGCAGGAGGAGAGAACCACATGCCAATAGTAAGTTGATGTGAATCTAAATATCACCGAAGTTCACAAAAGCCAGAGATTTGTAAGCGTACTCACAAAACCAAGTCAATACGCAAGACTTGAGGTCTTACTTGATCTAATGTGCCCAGACATTATGGAAATTACTTCAAGGGAGAGTGACTCTGTCTATGTTTTCCAGATAAAGAGCCCATCAGATAAAGAAGACAACTTATTCCCACTTTATATAATTAGAGCAGCTTTTTCCCCTTCAGAATAAATAGATCCCCCTCATTGCAATGTGCTCAAGCTTTTCCCCATCATCAACATAATATAGATGAACACACTTTTTTGCAGCAGTAGTGTATGTTTTAAATGTGTCCTCACTAAGAATAACAAAATTTTTATGCTTTAAGCAGCAAAAGAGCATGAGACATCAAGTGTGATACCTATAGCAAAAGACGTTCTAAGAAATGTGGACCAGTGCTTACGAAGCTGAGATACACTAAGGGCTGGGCATAAAGAGAGTAGTCAAGAAGCTCCCTGACTTACCTCTACAATACAAGTTCCACAGCTTCCACCGCCTCCACAGTTCATTAACTTTCCCTGTCGGTAAAGAAAATCAACAATCAAACCTTTTGTACCTTTAGATCTAATTATCTGAGATGTTACTTATCTGTCATAGAATGGAGCATGGGCCTGACTTACCCCAAAAGCTAGCCGAAGAGGTTAAGATTGTTAAAGATAGCAATACTCATTGCTTAACCACTATGGGAATCTAACATTATGGGTTAATAAACTAATAGTGTTCTATGACAACCAATTATTTGCAATCTGGATTCTCAACTCCCACTAGTCCAATTGCATAATGGAAACAATTATGTTTACTAGGAACACAAACATTAAGAGAAATGTTTTTCATAGACAAATATCCAAACTTACATATGCAGCATAGAGCTCAATCTTGTTATCCTGCATTATGTTCCTAAGCAGCTTTTCTCCACTTATAGCTGTGGCTCTGTCCACTGCATCTCCTGCGTTAGGCTATCAACAGAAACCAAATTAAAAAATATACATAAGAAGCCCAATATTGATTTGTCTGTCTTTTTGGTCAACAATTAAGAATTTCCAAATACCAATTTAGACAAACATTTTTAGCACTCATCAAGATATTTTTTCACAATTATAAAAAAACTAACAGAAAAAAAGTGTACCAAAGAATCGTCAAATTGACTGCAGAAGTCAAATCAAATCTCACATTTACGAAGCAGCAAATAACCATAAAGTAATAATTAAGTAAAATTAAGGTATTATTAGTATGTGATAGTGAACTCAAATTAGAGAAAGAAAATGAGCACAATAATCACGATAAAAGGCCAGAGAGAAATTATTTGCACCCCAATGAATTCCAGCTCGATTTGAGGTTTTTCCGGAGGTGCAGTGGAGGTTTCCGGCGAAGCACTGGCGAAAGAAACGGAAAGGGGTCTCCTTCTAGGAAGAGGCACGGCGCAGCTTCGGCGGTTCGAGGTGGTGGCGGGCAATTCCGGTGGGCGGAGTGATACAGAGTAGAAACTCATGGCAGCCATACTGCCTTAGAGAATGGCATGCAAACACGTAGACTAAATATTATGGATAATTGCATTAAACCCCCAACTTATAGCTTTCGTTGCACATTGTCCCTCAACAGTTATTGATGTGCAATTTCACCGCGAACTAATGAAAATATTCGCCAACACCATATTTGCACTGTTCCAGTGAAATGTAACCAATAAGCATTAGACATGTGGGCTAAAGGTAACGGAATATTCTTATTATATTCCTCCGAAATAATGCACAATGTAGTGTTGACAAATATTTTAATTAGTTCAGGAGGTGAAATTGCATATTTTAATTAGTTCATGAGGTAAAATTGCACATCGACAACAATTAAAGGGCAATGTGCAATGAGAGTCATAGATTGAGAGGTTTAATGCAATTAACCCTAAATATTAAGTTTTAATCGCAACATGACAAGAAAGAATTCATCTGAACTTAAGAGAAAATACTTTAATTTTTTTTCGTCGCCTTAATGAAAGATAAAGTATAATTTTAAAAGGATGAAAGAGATAATGTGGTTCATAGTTGTAGGAATTTCAAGTTCCACGAATTATTTACCATAAGTTTTATGATCCAAATTTTAATAATTGCCACAATTTCATGAGTTGGATGCAAAATCTATTCTATAGTCCTCAACTTTCAAGTGAATTTCCTTCTGAGCAGACAACCAAGAATAGAAAGCTTGTGAAAACTTCACAGGGTTAGATCCCTTCATCCAACTAAAAATATCATAATAGAAGAGTTCTACTTAGCACTTGTTCCTCTTTGATAGAATAGAAGAAGCAAAGCAGTTCGAGTACAATTAGAGGCGTGAAACTTTGCATTTATAGAATAGAGTCCGTTGTGGGAATATTTCCTCAAGGCACAACCAACTCAACGAAGAAGTAGCTCTAGGAAGCCTCTAGCTAGTTATGTGGGACAAGAAAGTTTAATAATTACAATGAATTAACCTGTCATATTCTCTTTGCAGGAGTCGAATTAACACCAAGTATTTTGTGCCCATTGCCACGGAGAAAATTAGTTAACGTGATTTGCTACTTTCAATAGTGCACAACTTCCTATTGGAGAATATGTTATTAGGTAACTAGAGTCAAGTAGGGATGAGAATAGGTTAGACTACTTATCAGGGGTCTATGACTTATCTGAGCCGAGCTTATTTAATAAAAAAGGTCAGGCCAAAGCTTAAAAATTAGCCTTTTTAACTAAATAAGTTAAGTTTAGGCTTGTTTAAAATCTCGCAAAGCTTAACAAGTCAGCTTGTTTATCCTTCTTCATATACAAAAATAATATCAATAATATAATATTAAATAATTAAGTCGAATTTTTTAATAACAAAATATGTTAGGTAACAATAATTGTTATTTTATAATAATAATTATAATATAAGTTTAATACTTACAATAAATTAATTGTATCTAATTTATCATTACTATCACATACATACATTGACTAATATGGTAACAACATAAATATTGTTTCAAATCATTTATCAATTATTATTATTATTATAAATTTGTCATTAATTGACAATAGTAATAAAAAATAATTATATTATTACTAATTTTTAATAGTCAAGACTTATATAAAATCCTTTATGCTTTTTAATATTATTTTTTGTTTAGATAATATTATTTGAGACTTAAATTTGAGCTTTCATAATAATGCATATGTTATTTATAATTTCAATTATTCTAAAGTTACAACTTGCAAGATTGAGCATATTAAAAATTTAAATTTATTTAATTGAAACTTTAGAAAAAAATAGGCTCTTAGGTGGGCTTTCATGCCAGATTAAAACTTTAAAAATTATTAAAAATGCTAGGCTTAGGTATAAAGAAAAGCCTATCTTAGATAATATATTAGGCTAAGGCTTACTATTTATATAATAGGTCTGGTCTATTTAAGGCAAAACCTAACCTAACCTAGCCTATTTCCACCACTAGAGTCAAGTGAGAAATGAGATGTACTTGCTCTTATTCAAATAGTGTTTGAGAATCGATCTAATTGCTCCTTTAGATTTAGTAAAGTCATTGCCTCCTAGAAAGTTTAGTTTCCTTTGAGATCCCTATTCATAAGTGCGGATGAGAGGGTGTTAGACTTTTATCGAAAGACTTGCTTAAATCGCTACAAACTTTTCATGACTTCTCTATCTAATGACTTTCCCTCACTTTTCTTTTCTTTTTCTTTTTTCCTTTTGGCAACAAGGTTGATGAACTTGACATAATGTTCAAGGGGACTATTGGGCTATGGTTGGATGTACCCACATTGGCCAAACACTTTGTGATTGAAAATATTAATCTTGTTTAGTTTGGGGGAAAATTGGGAACATAAAATTAAGATTTGATATCGATAAATTTTATATTTCGACTTATTATATTAAATTTTAAAAGTCAACATGACATCTTATCCATTAACTCATTAGGTTATAGGATTTTTACAAAAAAATTCAATTCTTTGATAATAAAGTCAAATGTTTTTTTGGAAATATTTTTCTAAAAAATTACAATAATTTTAAATCATCACATTAATAATTTTCATGTATGTGTATATATAAATACTCATTTATCAATTTGTATTTTGATATAAATATGTATTTTAATAATTCTATCATAATAAAAATTATATCATAATAACAAAAAAAAATTCTATCATAACAACAATAACATATATTATATAATTTTGATACGACAACAAATAAATAATATTAAAAGATAATAATAGTAAAATTATATTCTCTAAAACTCAAATATATTTTTACTTTTCACACTTTTCAAATTCACTATCCAAACACACTTTCTAAAAAGATTTTATGGACTCATTTGATTGTTTTGTTATTTTATAACATTCATTTTTTATTTCTCACCCCTAAAATTTCAAAAGAAACATACGAGAAAACCCCCAAAAGAAGCTTATACCCTAGAACATTCTCCTACACGCTCTCTGACAAGCTCTAGCTCATTAACGCAGAGACTCAAATCTAACAATGGCAGCCATGCTGGTGAGCTTGATCCATCTTTCTCTCTCTATGCACTATGTGTACGTTCGTTTCTAGAGGGAGAAATTTTCTTTCTCTATATGAGCGTTTCTTCATATTGTACCACTTGCGTTCTGGCTTATGAATGGATGATTCATTATTTCCGCTGCTTTCTACTGCTAATCATTTCTTTGGATATTGGATTTGTTGTTGCCTTCGTTTTCATTGGGCCATTTGCTCATATGCAAGTGATTCTTTTCTGGATATTGAACTAGTAACCATCAAGTGTGAATAGATGCGAGAAACGAAAGTAGATAAAATACAATGAAATCGTTTCAGTTAATGGGCAATGTTCTATTTGGATATTAAAACGAATGGATGGATTAGGTAACTTTCAATCCTTGTGAAGGAATTTATTGAACCTTGCATTATGTGTTTCTCAATTCCGATGGTTGGGTTTTACACTTATTCATTTTGTTGGCACATCCAACGTTATGGTTTTTCATGTTTTGTTTGAAAGGTAGTTAAATTGCCAACTTGTGCTAGGTAGCAAATTCCTAGCCAAGGCTTGGCAAAAGTGTAAGAGTGGATCTGAGAGCTCAGGAGGACACATATTTGATGATTCAAAGTTATAAGAGTGTACATAGGCCAAGGAGTGAGACAGACTTAATATTTGACTGTTAAATTTTAAAGACAAAATTCCTTAATGATGAAAGTGGATTTTTCTGAATCCATACATGTTCAGTAGGCTTGTATGAAGCTATTAAAGAATCCCTTACTAAGTTAACTTAGTGAAATAGATTTTAAGCATTTTTTTTGTGCTTCAATTTTTATATAAAAAGTTAACATGATTGATGCACAGCAGCATCTTTCTATTAGTCAGAAATAAATTCAGCAAAAATTTGTGAGAGTTCATTAATTTAACTCATAAGCTACAGAGGATGCTCTTAGAGCAGGAGGACAACTGTAGGTAAGGGATTTGTTGCCTAACTTTCTGCTTGTTTACTCCCCTTTCTCCTTGACTTGATTTCCTTCCTCAACTGGATGATTTTATTTTAAAGACATTTTACTTTTTCTATTATCCATTGGTCTCTTTGTGGTAGTAAAACTAACTGTACCTTTCAATGTTGGTGATCAAACAACAGCAACCACAGATCATACTGCTCAAGGAAGGGACTGATACATCCCAGGGTAAACCGCAATTAGTAAGCAACATAAATGCGTGCATGGCTGTGGCTGATGTTGTGCGAACTACACTTGGTCCAAGGGGCATGGACAAGTTGATCCATGATGAAAAGGGGAACACCACCATCTCCAATGATGGTGCCACCATAATGAAGCTTCTTGACGTTGTTCATCCTGCTGCCAAGATCCTTGTTGACATTGCAAAGTCCCAAGATTCCGAGGTATTATTATCATTGGTAGTTTGCTGTATAGTGCCATTTTTCCTGTACTTCCTCTTTTTCCAAATAATGGCATGAAATACTATTTTCAGCCCTCTATTCAAGATGATTTTGTTATTTATTGGTATTTCATTTTATAATAATGCACTATGTATAAATTACATCAATTGAGTTATTCCGAAGGATTTGAGTGGCTCTTGATAAAATGCAATAGAAAAAGCAGATCAATGTTTAAAGTTCAATACGCATGAAACTAATCTAGTGTGGGTTCTTGTTATGCTAAGATTGATGATTAGGATCCCAAGTTGTGAAATGCTTATGGTTCTTGTTAGTAATCTTTTTAAGTTATACTCGAGGGTGATCTTTAGAGCTGAATATTTGAGGTTTGTGAGGATTAGTTTGCATACTGTTGGGAGGAAAAACAAGCAAGCTAACGGTTTGATACAAGTTTGCTCTTTGTATTTGTTTGCAAGTATATTAAGGGGAAATCTCCCATCTGCAACTAATTAAAGTTACTTTATTTTTGACCTGGAATTTGTTTCAAATTGCTTTAGTTCTTCTGAATCTTGGTTTATCCTTCAGCTCTTCTCTCTAGTTGCATACCCAAACTAAGCAGTAGCATTTTGTGCTTGTTCTGCAGGTTGGCGACGGAACAACCACAGTAGTTCTGCTAGCAGGAGAATTCTTGAAGGAAGCAAAGCCTTTTATTGAAGATGGGGTTCATCCTCAAAACCTTATACGAAGTTATCGAACTGCTTCTTCTTTGGTAGGGATTGGAGGTTTACCTGTTTGAATTTAGGCATAGGCCTAGCTCTAAGGCTCTTGAATTTCTGGTGTTCTGTTAATTTAACAGGCCATTGAGAAGATCAAAGAATTAGCTGTTAGCATAGAGGGGAAGAGCTTGGAAGAAAAGAAGATTTTACTTGCTAAATGTGCTGCTACAACGCTATCATCAAAGCTTATTGGTGGCGAAAAAGAGTTTTTTGCAACCATGGTGGTGGATGCTGTCCTTGCCATTGGAAATGATGATAGATTAAACATGATTGGAGTCAAGAAGGTACTCAAATCTTGTGTTTAACCTTAAATCTGTCAATCTTGATTCTAATTTCTGATGAACACGTTTTGATGTTGTGCTGTCTGCTTATATACCAAATTTTTTTAGCTATTGTTTTTTGCAGCTTTAATCCTTGTCGGCGATGTTCTTTGAGAGTTTGATTATTCTATTAAAACCTGTTGTGCTTTGACAGTTTAGAATGGGAGGAAAGACGGAGCCTAATTATCTTCTTAAGTTAAGATATATTTTATTGTTTAGCATCTGAGTGTTCTTATCTAGAAATAAATACTACTAACACATGCTTGAACATGGTTTTTTTATTTTAATATATTTTTGTTGAGCCCTTGAGTAGTGTTTATAATTTTGTACTCTAGAGATATATATGAGATGCACAATGTAATACCCTCAATAGATTGAAACTTTTATTTCCTGGAACCTGGTTATATGTGAGTTACTACTATGGAAGAGCCAAATGACAAATATTAGGAATTCTAATGGATTTTTCGTTATCTGATGCTGTTTGTATGTAGTGCAACGTTTCAGTCGAATGGACCTGGTATTAGTATATCATCTGCCTTACACATTCTTGCTTTGTGCTTTCTTCTTCTGATTTGTTGTGTGACAGTTTTGTGCTAACTTACTTTTGTAGGTTCCTGGAGGTAACATGAGGGATTCTTTTCTTGTGAATGGTGTTGCCTTCAAAAAGACATTTTCATATGCTGGATTTGAGCAGCAACCAAAAAAATTTGTAAACCCAAAGATACTTTTGCTAAACATAGAATTGGAGTTGAAATCCGAGAAAGAAAATGCTGAGATTAGGTTAGAGTACCTACCTTCCTTGATTTGTACTACCTCCTGAAAAGTTGCTTCATATTCAGTTGAGAGAATGCTTACTTGTTCTGGCAAATCTCTCAATATTTCAGGCTATCAGATCCATCACAGTATCAGTCAATTGTTGATGCAGAATGGAATATAATTTATGACAAGTTGGATAAATGTGTGAAGAGTGGAGCTAAAGTAGTTCTGTCACGGCTTGCTATTGGTGATCTGGCAACTCAGGTACTGGGTTTGACTTTTTAACTTTCTGGTCACTCAGTTATTCTGATGAAAATCATAATATGTGATTATATTAGCACTTGAAAGTTAGAAACTAAAATGGAGTATATGGCTTAGTTATATCAATTTGTTCAAGATTCATGGGAGTGTAATGGATTTATATTGATTTGATTGAGATAAGCTGTTTTTGATTCCCTATGATTTTTTAATTGTGATACTTAGTGGAAACTGATATCCTTCAAGTCGCAACATGAGAAAGGAAGAGTCTCTAAGTAAACTTTGTTAATTTATTGTTTGTCTGCAGTATTTTGCAGATCGTGATATCTTTTGTGCTGGTCGTGTTACTGAAGAAGATTTGCAGCGGGTTGCTGCAGCTACTGGTGGGACAGTGCAGACCACTGTGAACAATATCATTGGCGAGGTTATTCTCTTGCTTTTCATCTCACTAATTAAAAATAACCAAATGGAGACTATGACCTCTCAAACGCTTTCTGGATTTGTTTTACATCTCCATACTAACATATTTTACTTAAATAATTCACCGTTAACTTCTAATTTCTCTCAGCTGACTGCTGAAATTCATTCTTCTGTTTGAAAGGTTCTTGGATCTTGTGACCTATTTGAAGAGAGGCAAGTTGGAAATGAGCGCTTTAATATATTTAGTGGATGCCCATCTGGTCGGACTGCAACAATTGTTCTTCGTGGTGGCGCAGATCAGGTTTGTGATTAATATGATTGTGCTCTCTTGTTTATGATTTGAAACTCCACTCTGATTGCTGTTTTTGATTATTTTAGTTTATTGAGGAGGCAGAACGAAGTCTGCATGATGCTATTATGATTGTTAGAAGGGCTCTGAAAAACTCAACTGTAGTTGCTGGTGGCGGTGCCATCGATGTATGAATTATCTTCTGCTTATTATCTGTATTTGAAGATATTTAAAATTCCAGCTTTATGATTGGAAGTTTATATCTTCAGATGGAGATAAGTCGGTACTTGAGGCAGCATGCACGTACCATTGCTGGGAAGTCACAGCTCTTTATAAACTCTTATGCTAAAGCCCTTGAGGTAAATATTGTGTGGAATTTACTTTTTACTTTTTTGGGGCAACGCTCTCAAGATTCTGACTGGGAGCCTCCAAGGTAGATATGAAGATATGCTGAAATCTGTACTTCTTGCTAGAAAAATAATTAGGTGAAGTAGTTTGATATAGATTGATGTGAAGATACTTCTTGCTAGAAAAATAATTGGGTGAAGCAGTTTGATATTCTGAACTATTTCGCATGGAAACTGAACAAACTGAACACATCAAATATATTATATTCCCATACTAGATTTCAAACTCTCTCTTTTGTTGTTCTTCTATGATTAATATTCTGACCTTACTGGGCTGACGGAACAATATTGTTGGTAAGTAGGAATTTATCCCATTGCTGGATTTCTTTTCTCCATTTGGTTCTTATCACATGGTTATGGTAGGGTGCTTTTGCCTTATTTACAGGGCCGAATGCTAATAGTTGTCTTTTCTTCTGCTTATTTGGTTAGTATGATTAGTCAATTATGCCATCTGATTCTGTGTTTGCTGGCTTGTTGCAGGTAATCCCACGACAACTGTGTGATAATGCTGGCTTTGATGCAACTGACGTGTTGAACAAACTGAGACAAAAGCATGCCCTTCCATCTGGTTAGCCTCTATCTATTTTAATGCTTCTACATATTCTAGGCATATTTGTTCTATGGTCTTGCTAGTTGGAGCCTGCTCAGGATGATCCATTGCAATGTCAAGACGGGTCTAAAATATTTGATTTTATTTTTTGGGGAGACATCTTTTATTGTAAGTATCTTTTTGTATTGATTTATGAAATCGAATTTTCTGAGAGGAATTTCTTTATTGATGTTTTCAAGTGTCTTTCTCCAGTGTAAAATGTGACTTTTTATTGACGGAGTTTAGATGATAAACAGGTGAAGGAGCACCTTATGGTGTGGACATCAATACTGGAGGAATTGCTGATTCATTTGCTAACTTTGTATGGGAACCGGCTGTTGTGAAGGTATTTTCTCATCCTATAACTTTATGGAACCTGTAGATTATTTGGCATACACTTTTAACGCTCACTCTGTTCAAACCTCATTTGACAGATCAATGCCATAAATGCGGCTACAGAAGCAGCCTGCCTTGTCTTAAGTGTCGACGAAACTGTGAAAAACCCCAAGGTAATTTGAATTTTGGGGCAATCTCCTCAGATTCTACTCGAATGGTTCTGATTCGCTACAGTCCAGAAGAGATTTGTTAGACCTATAGAAGAGAATTAGTGTTTTGTTCCCTAAGGACTAGTTTGAAGTGCATGCACTTTTGTTTTTGGGTTGGGTGTTGTGTAGTTTACCACGATAAGGTTACATCAGATGAGATGGCATAATTATGACCTACATGTGTTTATGCATGAAAAGATTGCACGCAAGGCTCTTAACAGCAGTGTCCTTCAGGACATTGTATTAATGAATCCACCTAGATTTTCTGGATTCTGTTGAACTTAGAATTTGAAAACACGTGAATCGTTGGTGCACCACATTTTTCACTCTCCTACTTATTCATTAATGTGATCTTGGATTACTTTGTGACTCCTTGTGATGCAGTCTGAGAGTGCACAAGGAGAAGCTGCTGCAACTGCTATGGGTGGTAGAGGCCGGGCCGGTGCTTTCCGCGGTCGCGGACGAGGAATGAGGAGGCGATAAGTCTTTGGAACAAATCATTTTGGCTAAATATTAGTTACAAGTGCTATGGATGGTAGAGCTCAGGGTAGCGGTGCTACTTGTGGCCACGGATGTGGACTGAGGAAGTTTTGTTATACTTTCAAGGCATCTTGGCTTAATATTTGGTACTGTTCCAGTCTTCTTTTTGTTTTGGTTGTTTCTTAAAATTATCTGCCCTTGTTAACACCCACCCCCCCAAAAGGGGTAAAAAGGAAGCAACAAAGAAAAGAAAGCATTTTGTGTATTCTACGAAGTTGTGATTTCGAGTGCTGGTGCAGTGATTGCTGTTGAATGCTTAATTTTATGTCGCCTGTTTCGAATGCTGCTTTATAATGGTTTCTTCTTCCTCAGATTTTCAGCGTTTGTTACAGCCCTTTCAGGTAGGTGATACACAAAATTACGTTGAATGGACACATTTGGATAAAATTATTCAAACAGATACGTCTCTTGAAAAGCTACAATCTTCACGTCTCCTCCGTATTTCGACCCCGGCTCTCACAGTATCAGAACCCTAGATCAAATAACACCTTAGGAAAAAAGAATACCGTGCTTGATGGGAGAAAAAGTTCAGTTTAGTTGCTAAGTTAGCCTGAATGCTAATTCGAACTAGATGCCTACACATCACAGTTGAAGCCCTATCACTTCTACCAAAGTCTTGTCAAACTATCAACTCTTAAAAGAGTTACGAGACAGAACAGATCAGTCAGCACCTCATTCTTTGCAGGTTCCATGAAACTTTTTCCATAGCAGCAAAATCAGTTCAGGCCAAAACAGAAACTACGTTTTAGCAAAAGAAACTTTGTTCAAAATACAAGGATGTATACAGGACATTGAGTCACAGTATGATCATTTCCACAGTTTAACAAATTTGTCATGACTAGCAGAAGCAACCAGCCCTGCCACTGTCGACACAGCCAAAGACGCAATCAATCCTTCATGTGCTGCTGACAAGGTCATCGTAATATTCTCCGTCATGTTCCACAGCTCCAGCGACTGTAAAATAAACCCCTTTGAGAATTCAGAATACAGATTTTTCATTTTAATTTCCTTTTCTTTTATGATAAGTCTTTCAGCTTTTTTGGGATAGTTACGCATTGTGGACAAAAATTTGCAGCTTCGTTAAGTCTGCTCTAGATGGCACATGTGAAGAATTCAGTAATATAAAAAATTTGAAGAAGGAAGTGACTTGCCTGGTAACAACCAATAACGAGCAACGATGTATACGTTGGATGGAAAACACAGGAATGGAATTTGTTGCCGTTACAGCTAAGCTTGTGTAGGCATTCCCCTTCGCTTCCGGATCTCAGAGTCCATACTCTCACTGAATCTTCACTGACGGATGCTAAGAGCTCTCCAGACGGGTCCCAACAAATGGAATGGATAGGCTTCGTGTGGCCCTGTAGCAATATAAGTATGGGAAAGGATGCCATTTTAAGGACAGAAAATTTGCCACTAAACAGGAAAATCTATGGATGTGTTCATACGTTCTCTTTCCATGACATTTTGTTTGTTTTTCAGCGAGATGCACATAAAGCTAATGATAGAAACAAAAATAGAAATCAATATTATTTCAAGAAGATGGCAAAGCTTGGACCTTTAGAGAATGCCGACAGGCCTGTGTCTCTGCATCCAGTATTGACACAACATTCTCAGCAGCTGCGGCTAGGTATCTTCCAAGACGGGGCTGGAATCTCACTTGGGCTGTGCCGCCCTAATCCAACCAAACATGGGAAAATCAAGCACATTATTTACCTTCTAACATCCCCAACATAGACACAGACAGGCCGACTGGGAGGGTGGGAGGGGGAAGATATATATGAGAGACAAATTGAATGTAAAATTACATGAAGACGGGTGTCACTGTTTTGATTGTTAATTCTCATTTTTTTACCTTGAAAACTCTCATACAGCTACCGTTCTTAATACTCCAGTATCTTATCTCTCCATCGCCATCAGAAGAGCAAATGAGATCTTCTTTGTTGGGATGGAAATCCAATGACATTATACCCGCAGAATGTCCAGTAAATGTACGAAGTGAATAGCCAGGCTGCAATACACATCAATAATAAGGATATGATGACTAAAATTTTATAGAAATGAAAAAGTTTAGGAAAGAAAGGGCATTTGTAAGATTAGGCCAAGGATATGCAATTATATAAATGTATTATCAACTAACATTGTCTGCATCCCAGACTCTGACAGTTTTGTCAAAAGATGATGTGGCGAGGCGTGCCAAACTAGGACTGAAACGAACATCAGTAATAAGCAATGAGTGTTCTTCAAGTGTAGTTTTTTGCTTCAAAGTGTCCGTGTACCATAAAACGGCCTGCATCATGTTTAAACATAATTTCACATCGTTTCCACAGGCTACCAAATCACATTTTAGCAAGCCTCAACTCTGACACTTACCTTTTTGTCATGACCACCAGTAGCAAGTAGCTTCCCATCGGATGAGAAGTGGCAACACACAACTTTACTAACACTAGCTCGAACAGAAAGCACTTCTGTGAATGTGAACCCTGGATATCATGAATTCCCAATCAGAACAGACTGGAATTGCTGTTTTAGACAAGAACTAGGATTTAAGTTTCTCTCAAGCCACGCCCTCAGAATAACTTCTAAGAGTTTATGCTTAGAGTTTTGGGAAATGGTACCACATTAACAAGTAGTAATGATATTATGAGAGGTATAATCAGTTAAAAAATCAAACTTTTCTCAGCATAATATGAAAAAGATTTCAGCAATGATTGTTGCTTGCTTGAGTTATTTTACCGTGCCAAAATTTTCTTCTATTTGGGATCGAAACTCAAGGTAAGAACAAAAGCATCAGCAGATGGAAACTCCACATGTTTTAAGATACAAAAAGCAGTAAAGCAGAAATAATCTCAATAATTTGAGTACAAATTTCTTTACTATCAGATGGATTTTTAAAAGTTTACTCGTAGCATATTTTAAATGTAGTTGAGATAGTTACATCTAATCCAAAAGTGAGTGTAAATTCCCTTGTGTAAAATGTGAAAAAAAGAAAAACTTTCACTTGCCTTTGCTAGAATCCATACCACGGCCAACAGTGTCTCTGGGGTCAGCATCATCATGTGACAAAAAAGACTCAACATTGTCTTCAACATCATCCACAAAACGATCCATATCAGCTTGCACAAGATCTTTATCATCCCACTGCCAAAAGTTAATGATAAGTTTATGGACTCGATCTATTTTGTATGATCACCAAAGACAAAAACATGACAACTAATTTTTCTATACCAATTGATTTGATGGTGATGTAAGAGTGCCACTGTTGTCAGCTCCAAACATCATCGGTGGCTTGGAAGAACTGGGACCATGTGGCAAAGTAGGCATTGGCATCACATCTCCAGGAGTATGAGTTGAGGGTGTTGAGGGGGCCGAACTTGGAGATGGACCAGCTGTGTTTGCAGTTCCAGAGCTATTGGCAGGGCCAGAAGATGACACAGGTTGTTTTCTCTTTCTTCCAGTCTGGTTTTTTGAAATCTTGAAATGCATTACAGGTTATGCTAGATATATGATACACCGTTCAACTTGAGATCTATATACTAAACGATCATATGTGATTACATAAAAACTTATTCTGGTTGCTTAAACAAAAGCTACGGATGCATGAATGCCAACACTTAAACTAGATAAACCCTCAAAATGTGGGTTTTATTTTTTCAGGTGAAGAGAAGTTATTCAATGTATATCTACCCTGAGGCTTTTATAAACATGAACGAAAGAGAAAAATAAAGCGGTTAATAAAATTTACTATGTCAAATACAGTTCCATTGAATCTGTAAAAATGACATATCACCTGCAGTACTCATAAAGGATATGATTTGACGGTTTCTTGTCAGTGATCAATTCAATGACATTTTACGCATTGAAACCCAGGTGGAACCTCAATTATGCAACAGAGAATATTAAAAGATAAGAAGGGCTATACCTAACTTTCTATATAAACTATGATCTGAAGTAGGAGAACTCGATGAGTTCATACATGGATATGAAAATTGAAGCATGGCCATCAGGACATGACAGGATCATGAACGTGTCTTGCTTAATAGGGGCTTGAAAAATTAGAACAAGTAAGTTGTGCAAGGAATATAAAACACCTCTCTTCTGACAAGATGGAAAAGGATAGACCTGATCATTCCCACGGAAGGAATTTGAGATGCTGCCATCACCAGTGACGCTGCCAGTACCCATAATTTTATCTTGTTGGAGATTGTGATTTGAACTCTGAGGCTGCTGACCAGAGAGAGAATGCTGCTGAAGCTGCAGTGGTTGTGATTGATTACTGCTCTGCTGTTGCTGTTGTTGCTGTTGTTGCTGCTGCTGTTGCTGCTGTAATTGTGCTAGTTTCAACTACAAAATGTCGAAACACAATGGTTCATAAATAATATAAGAAATATTTAATCAGTTGCCAGACTTGTTGCTTTCATTTAAACTTCGTGGGAAACACACAGTTTTATAACTTTAACTTCAAAACCAAGATGTCAACCAAGGAGGAAAAGGCACCTTCATTAACATCTCTGGATCTGCACGAGGCAAAACTGCGCAACCAGCTGGCAAGGGGGATCCAATATTAGAAACTACATCGCCTACTGGATTAGAGAGCCCATCTTTCCCCATAGACAAACTTCGGTTGTTGAGAAGCATTCTCAGCCTTCTGCTCTCTACATCACTGGCAGACGGAGAAGCCAAATTTTGTTGAGCAAGCATGAACTGTTGTTGGTGCTGAGGTGTTAGCATCTGTAACTGATGAAAGGGCTGAGAACCCTGCATGAATGATCTGGGCTGCTGGAGAAGTTCAGAGCGGAGCTGATCAAGACCCTATAAGATTAGGCACAACATCATTAGGGAACACCAGATGGCAAACAAAGGGGATCACATCAACTTCTTCCAACATAGGATAATAAGCTCTTGAGCATGGTCTTAGCTCCCTTCCTTTTGTTTTGGAATAAGGAAAAGAATTGGTCAACGCAAGAATTTGAATATACAGGACAATTTTTCTAGTCAAAAAAAGATTAACTGACGGCCGGCCGTTGACCCATGACAAGCAAGGTGCATATGTTACTAGACTGATCTGAAACCTAACAGCCTATGTTGATGCTCAACTTTATCCCGAGTAAGACCACTTCATTCATAAATGTGAAAGATGTTACCATGCAAAGGTTGAGCCTCCATGATTTTATCAGCACTTGACCTTGTTGACCTTAAAGATAACTCCCTACAAGGAAATTGCCTGTGAGGGAGGGAATCTAGAGCAGCATGCTCCATGCCTTAGTTTGATACTAAAACCACATGGAACCATCACTCTGTTGCAGAAAAAACTATGAAGTAGCATAAATTTAAGTTGGGATATCATTATATATTGACACAAAAAGTAAACAACCCAAAAATGGCCCCAATCGTGTTCTTTAAGATTATGAACCCCTTGACATAGGCTCGCAACGCTTGCGTATCCACATTTATAATACTAATTCACAAGGAAAAAGCTGATGAGGTTGCTTAGGACCACAGAGCAAAATACTCCTAGCAAGTCCAATTTGAAAAAATAAAAGGGTTTGACAAAATGTATATAGCGCCAATAAAGCAATGTGATGTATAGCATACAGAAGACCATGCACATAATGAATTTTCAGTGTGGAGACCATATTTCAATGCCATGTTGCAGTATGACATGACAACAGGTACCACAAATACTGTATCATAGCCAAATGCTAATGAAAGGCTTAAAGAGCATGCAAGGACATTTATATCCTCACCGTTAGTGGCCATCCTTTCAACGTCAGATTGTTCCCACCTTGATTGGACCCTAAAGAAAGACAAGTGGCATTAACTACCGCATATACGGCAATATCAATCAGTGAAACAAATGACACTACTGTCTTCCAACCTTCTGTGTAGTTAAATTCATCCTTTTACCAATAATTTTCTTTATTAAAATAATGATTGAGAACAATGTGCACACATTTGTAACAATAAAAAATTAATTTAAGCCAACAGAAGGATAAGAAGTGTACCAGGGATTCCAATCAGAGACCCTTCGGGGCCAGCAGCTCTAGGATTTAGGATTGGATTCATTTCAGTCTTGATTTCCTGTTCATGCATATGCATGACTAAAATACATGCAAGTCCAAATACAACTAGCGAAAATTCCCCAAAAATAAAGAAATAAATAATTGCTTACAGGTGTAGATCCTGGAAGTTGCTGGCTCCGTGCTTGAACTTGGGGGGACATTGCACTGGCGGTACCATGGAGCACCTGCCTGAGAAGTTGGAGTTTGAATGTCTATGAGAAGCATGGATGAAAGATGAATATATTGGAGCAAATCAAGAGTAACAAAACGTATAACCCAAAACATAAGAGAGAATTATGCTTCACTGCATCCATCATTTCTTCCCAAGTCGGAAGGATGAGATTTACACTAGTGCCAAAAATATCACAAAGCTCAACAGTGCCACTCAGGAATTCAGAAATTCCACCCCTTCAAATGAAAGCCAAAATAATCCACCCTCTCGAGAACATAAAAGCAGTTGTTTGTATCATCTGTATGCATATTTATGCTCACATAGGAAATACAGAGGAAATTATAACCACACCCATTTTTCAATCACAGACAAACAAGAAAAAGCACAACAGATATCAAATTTAACATACCCAGATGGCTGACCAGCTGCTGCATCAAATTTTAATATTGAGGCATGATTAGGATCCAAAAGCTGGCCCACACCATCACCAAATCTTTGCTGAAAGAAATTGCTATAATGTTAGCTACAGAAACTAAAAGGTTCATATTCTTTCATGCTCTAACATGTAACTGCTACCTTCATAGCTGCATCATCCAAAGAATCCCTTTGGACAGGGAGCTTTAATTTCTCCTCATACATCTTTGTTGCCAGAGCATTGGCAGTACCAGGATTTTGTCTCATAAGAGAATCATTTCCAACAATACCATTAGCTGCACCATTCATAAGGTGGCCACCCTCACGCCGTTGCGGCTGCTGTGCCTGCTGCTGTTGCTGTTGCTGTTGCTGTTGCTGCTGCTGCTGCTGCTGCTGCTGCTGCTGTTGTTGCTGCTGCTGCTGTTGCTGTTGCTGTGCCTGCCTCTGCAATAAAAGCTGCTGCATATGCATTTGCTGCTGCTGTGGGTGTTGTGGATGCTGGGATTGAGGCTGTTGCTGCTGCTGCTGCTCTCTTGCCTTCATCAACTGAGTCTTTTTTTCCCCCCAAATGAGTGAAGAAGCTAATCAGATTCAACACCGAAGTAGTGTTGGACTATAGACTGGCTACTATTAGTTTCAACATGTAACATAGTTCATGCACTATATAATGAATATACCTGATGAAAGTTTGCATCTAGAACAACAAACCATGTGCTTGGATGGGCAAGAAATGAATAAACCAACAAAAATGCTAGGTGAACAGTACAATGTTGTTATTCTAAACCAAGTTTGCATCAAACACCTTATTTTTGTCAAACACCATGACAGAGAATTGAACACATGCAAATCGCTAAGATTAATTTCTAGATTTGTAGCTTGCCTCAATGTAAGATGCAGCAACCTCTGAGTGTTTCTCATTTGTCCTGGCAATGAATATATCCCAAAACACCGACCACCATTCAAAAAGAAAACCACCAGGAGCATCAATAGCTGAAATATGCACAAAACCGAAACAAAATTTCATCATAATAGGAAAAACCTTTAAAAAGGAATCCAATTATCATCTTTCAGTTCCAATTTCTACGTACTCACCTACGGGGTCAGATGATACTTTTGCCTCAGCTCGGAAAGCCTGAGCAGATGCCTTCAAATCTCTCTTCACGAAATAATCGTGAATATAGACATCCAGCCTAAATAACAAAGTCCAAAAACATGGAGGAAGTAGCTCTTGTCAAAGTAGCTTCAATTTCGAAATCACAGGATATTCATTAGAAGAAAAGAGTGAAAATGAAACCCTAAAGAAAACTCCAAGATCACTATCAGCAAAGTAGCTCTGAAAGTAACAAGATAAAAAAAATTCAACACCAAGGTCAGAGGACATGCATGTTTATCATAAAAAGGACTAGAGTGATTCATTAGAAAAGGGCATATCATAACCAAAGAACCAAGTCAAACACACACTCCAGAAAGAAAAAGAAAATAAGAAAAACCCTCCAACCCATAACCTAATTAAACCCCCCATTCTTTTCAAAAACTTAAAACCAGAGGGAGAGGATAATCAAACTGGCGAAGGCACAAAGGTATTGAAGAAAACGAGGCAAAGATTGAAGCAACTCTTGCGAATTCATAAACTCTAAAAAAAAAGAACAAAACAAGCAAACAGAAATCCACCAGGAAATACAAAATAATGCGATAAAACAGGAATCTTTAAAACACAAACATAAACATCGGAAAGAAATAACTTTTACAAGAAGGGAATTGAAAAGGATAATACAAAAACTTACATTTTGTCAGCTTCCCAGTTGGTTTGCGACATGCTTTGCAGTACAATAACAGAGAATACAAATTTTAGATCCTAAAGAGAAAATCTACCTTTCTTTCACCCACACCTTTAGCCTCTGAAACACTCCGTATTTATCACATCAAACCCTCCCGAGAAGAAGAAAAGTTGAAAACTTTTTTTGGTTATAAAATCTATCAACAGCAAAGGTAACATAAAATCTAAGGCCGAGAGTTAAACACCAAGTGGGTCCCGATAGGAACACCAAAAAATCTTGAAAAAAACAAGTACAAGTAAAATGGACTAACGCATGAAATGCAAAAGAGACTATACTGTACACTAATACCACATACAGCATATATACATATTTCTACATTCTATGAATATATTCACGGGTTTTTGTGCAACTTTTTCAAATAAAATTGAAAATGAAGATAGACAGATTAGTCAAGAAATCCCCCCAAAAAAGGAGGTTTTTTTTTTTTCCTTCTCTGAAGTTCTTTTTTCTTTACCAGAATACTAGGAAAAATTTGTGTGTTTTACAGACTAACAAAGTTCTCTCTTTTTTTTTTTATCTCTGATTAGCTATGGTGGTGGGATGGTAGAGGCTGTTGCAGAGGTCATAATGATTTCCAGAATAAAAATTTACTCAAAAGTCCCTTTCAGTTGATCAAATTTCCTGTTTGAGGCCATTTTGGCAAAGAGACAAGCAGGAAATTACCAAAAGAGGCCTGGAGAGTCGCCAAGTTGGCGGAAGAAATTGGGGGCTTAAATGTCAATTGACAGTGTCTTTTGCTTTTGGAATAATGCACCCTTCTAACTGTGAGACTTGTGTTGTCGTGTGTATTTATGATTAAGTCCTTCTATTTTAGGAGTTTTGCACTTCTTTGCTAGTTTCTAGACCAAGTTATTTTCATTCCAGGACTGGGGTGGCGTGGGGTGGGTAAGCAGCTGAAATGACGGTTGTAGCCTTGGTCTTTAAAGGGTCAAATCTGTGTTCATGAAAATCAAGACTAGAAATGTTGTTATCCTCTCTTGCTTAAGTGTGTAATTTGTTAATTGGGTAGGAATAATGATGGTGCCTTGAACTCTCTTAGTATATAAGTGAAAAGGAAGGCTAATGTTTTATAAATCAATGATCCTAATCCCTAACAAATACGAGAGATAACAAATAATTTTAGCAGATAAATTACTTTTCAATTATTTTATTATCTCAAATCTACGTATAATATTCCTCGATCAATTGAGTTTGTCGATTATTTATAATTAATGTCATGTATTTACAAGGAAATTAATGTTCATACGATGAGCAAAAGAAAACAATTATTTTTTATTTCACGAGTAATAGTATTTATTAATATTTTCTCATTTATGTTTCTTTGGCTTTTAATTGATATCTAAAATTTCAAAACTAAATCCAAGTTATTAATAATATTCAAATCCACTTTTATACATAAAAAAAGGTTAGTTTT
>JACGDI010005847.1:660552-672907 GCA_014898725.1 Jacaranda copaia
ATTATATTAGTAAAACATTTGATGAAAATATCAATCACATTGTATCCAACACTAAAATAGCTTGAAATATCAATTCGCATTCTCATAAAGTAAGATGATGCTCGATATAATTATTTTTATTACTTATTTCCCACTTATATTTAATTTAACACACTGCTCAAAGTTATAAGTTGATCTTATTTGCACTTTTATCTACAATGGCCAATTCCATAATTTGGGGCATGAATTATTTGTTCTAATTAAGGAATGGAAAGATACATTTTAGTGATTATATCATATTTCAAAAATTTAAAGTATAAACAATTACATACATTCAAAAAATAATTTAGATTAAATAAAATTACATGCAGGTAAATTAGTACCCCCAAAAGTGTGACTCTAATTCCCTATGCATGTATAATTATTTACCTAAGTGTACAAACTATAGACCTTCAATTTGTGTTGGCCAATAAGTGTGGTCCAGTGTCAAGCCTACCCTTGATTTTATATAAATTGATATTAAATTTGAATTTGAGTGAAGTTGCAAGGAAATTACCAAAAGGGGTCAGCTCCTTGGTGGAAATTGCACAAGAAAGATTAGTTAAATTACTATGAAATTTGGTAATTTGTCACTTATAGGGTCAAGCCAACTTGTGCATGGTGCCATTACAAAGGATTGACTCATGAGTTAATTGTTAAATTAATGCCCCCGAATGAAAATTTTGAAAATTAAATATTTTAAGGGTAACACAACATGCACGTTCACAAAAATTTTAAATTAATTGTGATTTAAAACACACACGTTAATTAATAATTTGAAAATATCCAATATTAGTAGAAAGGGCGAGAGTGAATATTTTTATTTTTTATTTTTATGTACCTACACAGGGTAAAATAGCATGCGAATTAAATGGAAAATACTTTATAAATAAAATGATAATATGGTGAAAAATACATCAAAGAACTAAATTCATTATTTTTTTTTTATGAATTTCATAAAATTGTCATCATTTTTTTTAGTTTGAGAATAGGGGTGCAAAGAAGTCAAGCTAGCTAAACTCAAATTCGAGCTCTAATTCGAACTAATCTAAGCTTGAGGTTCGCGAGCCAATATATAATTAAGTGTTATTTTTTATTTTATTAATAAATATATTATATTTATTTCGAGTTTGTTTTATTTATCAATTCAAGCTTTATTAAGTCAAGCCGAGCTTGAGTTTAAAATTTTAAACTTGTCAAACTTGAGCTTAAAATTTTAGACTTATTGAATTCTAGTTCGAACCATATGTATATATATTTCAAATTCGAGCTCAAAAATTTTATCCAAACTTGATTCAGCTCAATTGAGCTCAATTGCACCCTACTTGACATATTTTTGTAATTTATGGAGGTTGGAGGATTTAAATTGGGCTTTCTATAGGCCCATTAATTTGGGTGAAATTTCTAGTTTTGGGCTCCATGTTTCCTCGGGACATGGACTGGGGCAAATCAAGCAATCCGTAATTAAGCAACAATGCAACATATAACTTAATTTGAACTTAAAAAAGTACAAACATACTAATTTTTTTTTTTGGGTTAATATTAACAAATCCTTGACGTTTGACTTAATAATAAAAATATTTCGATTAAATTCAAAATCATAGATACCTTGGAAATTTATTAGTATTCAAACTTGTATTTAATTTTATGATACTTGTAGTCATTTGCATATTAGTTATATATGTTTTCACATTTATTATATTAAAAATTAACGTGCATCATAAAAACATACTTCTTATTTATATAATTATGAAGATAGCACTTAATTAAAGTAAAATTTTTATAATTTGTTGTCAGATTAAAGAAAAAAATTAAAATTAATTAAAATAAGTAAATAGTGGAAGTTTTTAAATAAATGATGGTTATTTGTATAAATAAATGTTTTATTGAATATTGAATAAGTAAAAGGGCAAATTTGATATATTGAAATTTGGTATCATAACTTCCATTTTGGATGCAAAAATGCCTTCATTTTTATAATAGTATAGATATAGATATAGATGTTATTGATAAAAAATATTAGAATTATATTGTTTTAAAACATAATAAATTTGTATAATTGTGAAATAATTTTCCAAATAAATTTACATGTTTCCTTGTTTTAAATTTCGAACATGTAATCTTAAACTATCCAAACTAGATTTCTATGTTTTTTATTTAAAGTTTGAATTTAAACAAATTATTGAATTCTATACTTTAGTGCATTTCAAATATATTTGTATTTTTAATTTTACTAAAAATTTTGTTTAAGGTTTTTCAAAGTGAAGATTAATAAATATAAAACGTATTATGTATAAAATCTTTTACTATTTGTTTAAATTTATTAAAAGTATAAACAATGTATATAAAAATAATAAACTAAAAATTAAATTATATTTAACCCATCAAGATTGAATATACAATTAAATTACATCCTCAATTAAAATACTACAATTAGCTTATCGTTTCAACATATTTCGAAAATAGTAACTCAAGGATATAAAAATAGGACTTTTCTTATATTTTTAGCTGACATTTTATTTTTTACTACAACAAATAAAGGACAAAGTGCAATTCACATGATAGAGACAAACGTTAAAAGAAGTATTTGTTTTTTAAAAAAAGTATTTATAATTTCAAATCTTAAATATTATTGAGTTGTTATTGGGCCAAACCTCAAGAAATCTTCATAATCAACACTTTATTTCATGAATTAACTAACCTTACCCTTGATTTGCTTAGTTGTCGCATAATATGTTTCTTAGTTAACTAGAGTTTTAGCATTTTATTTTATTTTTATTTTTTGAAAAAATAATAATACTCTAATCATATTACAAAAAAATAAACACGCCTAGATCGTCCAATATGTTGTGGATTGTTAGACAAAAATATAATAATACTGTAATAAAATAATAAATATTTTATTTATACACGTAAATACGCACTTAGGATTCGTAAGAATTCGAACCCCAACCCTCATGTAAATAAATATAAGACTAACGTATTTGAGTCAGCGAACACATGAGCCCTCTTCCAATTGAGTATTAGTTTGATGATATTACTTTCATTCTTATACATATGAAGTTCAAAATTTGAATTCTAACGAATTTTTAAATATGTATGCATCCATAAATATATATATATATATATATATATAAATTAAAAAACATAGAGCCATATTCCATAGGGCAGAGGTATAAACATAAGAAGACACATCTGATCCTTCTGAGCCAATCAATGAATTATTTGCAGTTTGAAAAGCTACTTCCCAATGACCATAAAAAATTACAGTTGAAGAAGTGGACCCAAATTGCCCCATTCAACACAGGGACAGTGGGAATTTCTTGACTACCTACCTACCTTGTGGATCTTGATTCATATATATATAATAATAATTCCTAATTCCTTGTACATCTATCTATGGTACATGTGAAAAATGAGGTAAGAAAAGGACAGAAAAAACCCCAGAAAACATTGAAATTCCGTAGGACAGGAAGATGCAGACGAATAGCAGAAAATTGACAGAGGAAAATGGAAATAGGTACGTAGGTTAATAATAACGTTTTGTCGTCTGCATGCATGCATGGCAAGGCAATTAAATGGCATGCCTTCTGCCAACACAGACATACATATATATATAGCAGAACTATACGCACTGTTTATTGATCAGTATTTGTGCATGCCATGTCATGCCAATTTATACCTGTGTGTCCTCTAATCTGGCTACGTACGAACCTATACAGTGTCAGCCAATGTTTTGAAAATTGGACCGAACATTAAATGATAGTTTTATTGACTATGTTTCGATTGATTTGATCATTAATTTAATCATTGTGATATCATAATAATATAATAATTATTTATTATTTATAAAATGTTATTAATATATTGTAAAAAATTAATAATATAAAAATAAATAAAGAAATTTTTCATCATATTTTAGTTATTTTTTTAAATGGTTTTTAAGAAAAAATATCATTTATTATTTAATTAATTATAAATATATAATCTAATTCAAGTATTATATTACAATTATTTCATATTAATACAAATGGCCATCCCTTCAAGTTTCAAATTTAATATTTAATATAATAAAATAAGTTTTTTAATATATTACATTATTAACATTTTTTCAATTTTTTTAAAATGACATATATGTATAAACTAAATAATAGTGAATCAGTCGAACTGATACATTTTTATCGGTTCACATTCGGTTAGCTTGTAGTTGGTTTTCAAGCTTAATTCGGACTGAACCAACAACCATTGGTTGAATTGGTCAATTTGATCCGATTTTTAAAATATTGCTACTAGAGTGAATAAAAATGTGAGATTTGAAATTTGAATTTTAATAAACTTTTCGTGTGAACAAAATTTATTTGTTATATTTTTTATTTTTTATTCTTTATTTTTTATTTACATACCAGACGCCAGCAATTGTGGTGTAATCAATTATGGTCTCCTTCCTTGAAATTTTGTTTTTAACAGATGCACAGTGAGGGAATTGTGGGGATTTGATGGTTCAAATTCAAATACAGTACCCTAAAAATCAAATGCCGATAAATGAAAACAAAAGGCTTATAGGAATAAATTAATTTAGTTTGCTATTTGGTAGTATTGGTGCGATATTTTAGCATAATGAAAATTTGAATTTATCCAAATTTTTATTTAGTTTGATTTGATTATATTGAATATTTACCTATGTAAATGGTGAATATATACATCAAATAAATCTAACTAAAGTAGCTGTTGAAGTCACAGAATACGACGTCTGAATTTCAAATCCCCCAAAAATTGTGAATATTGTAAGTGGTTATACGCCTAAGGGGGGTGAATTAGGCTTAAAATATTTTAATGCAATGGAATATTATCACTCAATAGATTTTTTGGTTTTTCAAAAATTGTTTAAGCCTTTTGTAGAAAAATAGTTTTAGTTACTGATTGGAATTTTGCAAATACCGATTAAGATACTAGCTAGATCACTGATAGAAAAAAGCAGAAAAATAGAAGTAATAAGACACTGGTATTTATAGATGTTTAGCAAGCCTACGTCCTTTATCTAAGTTTTCACTTAGAATTTTAAACCTGTCAAATTAATAAGTGTATAAGAACGTTTTACAAATAATAACATTAATTTGGCAGTAAGAAAAGATTAAAGAATAGAAACACCCTAACAAGGTGAAAGCCTGTTCTTCGCAAAGAATTATATTGAAATCCCAGATGGGATGAGGCAAGTTCCAGAGCACTGTGAAACCAGTTGCTTGTGAACAAATCCTAGGGAACTTTTGCTATATTCAGTACTTGTACAACCTCTGTGGATTGATGCAAGAGTTGCTGCCACTTCGTACAGCAAGCTCTAGTCTCTTCTTCCATACTAGAACCAAGAACACTGTAGAAAGTTCTAGGCAGCGTTGCTCTACTAATTTCTTCACCTAGAGGTTCTTAGAACAACCAAGCGTTGATTTGTTCTCTTCATGAGGTCCCTCGAGAATAGGTGCGACTCCTTTCCCTCTTCACCACTAGGTCCTTCGAAACACAAATTGCCTCATCCTTGTCTCCCTAAGATCCATCAAAGGAAAGTTTCACTTAACCTTATTCACCACAAGGTCCCTCAAAAACACATATAGAGCAAATATAAGCAACAATTAAGCACAAGAACGTGTAAAAGAGTCACACAACTGCTCAATACACTTAACAAATATCTCTCTTGACTTAGTGATTCACTCTTGAATGTTGCATAAATTTTTACTTTTATATGCCCATGTTCAACGGCTATATGTTTTCATAAGGCAAGAATCCGTTGGAGTTAAATGAGGAAACAAGTTCACTATAGTAATCATGCATTTATTCATTGAACAGCGGATGACACAATATTTTCAGCGTAATGAGATTTCTTTCCTAAGTTGCAGAAATGCAAATCGATACTAAAATTTGTAGAAAATCTTTTATTTATGGAAAGTAAATTTCATCACAAGATAGATTCCAACAGATAATGTGCAAGCTTTTCAGCACATAATTCAAGGCATAATTTTATTATGATTAAAATAATGTACATTATCAAAAGGGTCAATAAATATTTATCCATTTCATTATAGTTGATTAATTTATACTCATTATTAGGTATTGATAATTCTTAATGATTGAATTTTCAATTAATATACTATTTATCGGTCACCGTTATCCTTGTGTGGTCCAAATGCAGTAAGTCATCAAAATAACATCAACAAGTAATAATTAGAAAAGTAGTTTTCTATGTGTGATAGGGGAAACGCAGCCCAATCCCCATTCATTTGACTCAAGCCCAACTGGCTTAGCAATAATTGTAATAATAAAGGAAAAAGAATTGATCAATTAATACCAAATAAAAACTCTCATTTGGTTTTAAAAACATTATAGATAATCGTAAAAAATAATTTAGATGTAAGAAATTATACATACAGGCAAATGATGGAAATATAAACAACATATGTAAAATATATATATTTAAAATAATGTATAACCTTCATAAGATTATTATGTGGTGGTGATAGGTTGGTAATTATTATGTGTAGACATAAGGATTAAAAAAAAATTGAGGATATTTTAAGGAAAGTATTTGAAAACACGTCAAAAGAGATTATGTTCTTTATTAATAGTATAAATATATGATATGCTGGAAAATGCTAATAGGATTCCTTGATTATTTGTTTTACCATAATAATTTTTTTTTTTTTGAGATAGAGCATTACAAATGATAAATTTTTTTATCCTTTCAATAAATCAATTTTTTTCTATTTTCAAATTCAACAAATCAATAATTTTTTATTTTTAAATCAAATAAATCAAAATATAAACTACACATAATGCACAAATTCCAAATCGAGTATATGACTTCTAACATAATGGGGAAGACGAATATCACTTGAACTACAAGTCACTGAACTATTTTATCATAATTTTAAGAGTCCAAGTAAGGTTTAATGATATTTAAAACAAATAATCAAGAAATCTTACTAAGTTGTACTATGATTTTGCCAGCATTACGGAACCCAACTCGACTTGATCCGATTCAAGACCTTAACCAAACCCTTGTGTATAATAAAACTCACTATTCAATGCCATTTACTATAAGTGTAGTCATGTTCGTTCCCTAAGCCCATGAGCTACATGGGACGAGGGATTCATCTTGTGAAACTCACAAAAGTAATAGGTGCTTATGTTGTTATTTTTGAATGGAAGAAGGATAATCCTACAAATTACACTTTATTTTTTCTTTTTATTTTTGCACGTATATACACTTATAATTCTCAAGGGTTTTGGATTTTAGAGTATTCGTATAAAAGTGTATGATAATGCTATTTGGTCAATTTATCACTGAGCGAATTACAAGAACAATACTTTAAATTTATTTCAAAAAGTATTCTACATAAATTATCATCAAACAAGGCCTTGTTCTCAATATGGCTAGACAAGATTTGATGAATAAATTTGTCATTTATCATCCAATATTTACGTTCACAAACTGCGGCCCATTATTTTTGGGCCAGCCCAATGTGCAACGAAGGCCTCAAAGAAAGGGAAAATTAAAAAAAAAATCCATAAATTGATTAATTTATATTAATAATCCCAACATAAAATCTCATGTATATGTCCCTTTCAACAATTCATAATTCAAAGTCCAAAGGCAATAGAATTAATTATAAAACGCGCAATGGTACATAGCAATAATGTTCTGAAAATAAAATATTTTCTTTCCTAAGGTCACGCCTTGCATCTCGCAAAAATATCCTAATTAGAAAAGGAGAAAAAATTAATATGATGAAGATAAAGCAGAATATTTCATGATTATCCAAAATGGTTCTTGGCCACAACTAAAAATTTTAGATATATTAACCCTTGAAACAAAATCGATAAAACCACATCGAAAATAAACTAAGAAAATATATTCAATTTTAAAATAAAACATACGTTCATGCAGATCTAGTGTTGAATTGCAAAGAAGATTAAGGTCTTAATTTGTCGAATTTAAAGGTTTCTTTTCGACTACTCCGTGAAGATAAGAACTTAAATTTGTTACATATTTAACCTAAAGAGCAGAATATATCCTATAATATAAAGATACATCTACATATAAAATGAATAGTATATAATTTTGCGTACCTTTTTGTGAAAAATAAACTATTTACAATATATAATTCATTCTATGATTCATCTTCTCCGTAGAGTTGAAAAGATAAAATAGGTTAATTACCACTTCATATGATTCCTCCCTACGAAGAAGATGAATCGAAGAACGAACTATTATTGGAGGACAAATGGATCCTAAAGCAAAAGTTCCCAACTATCCTCTTTTGCTATGGATTATGGTGAGGGGGAACTAAACTTCCTCTTATAGACATAACTAGGGTTTGACTATTTTCCTATTCTTTTTTTTTGTGGAAATTTTTTATAAGATTCACTCAATATCATCTTCTTTTTAAATATTTTATTAAATATATATTTTTTAAACAATTCAAATAAATATTTTTTTATTGTAAAAGCATTTTTCCGATAACGCAACCATCGATGGTGACTTTTAATTATTATATTTTAATATAATATTATGTCTATATATTTTTTTACTTGTAATTAAACTCGTGTTGGCTTAGCATATATGGACTTATCATATTAAAATGAAGATAAGTTCATTAAAATACCTAAGTTGGGATGCAAAGTGCTATTTTATTTTGTAAATTGTTAGACAATTGGGTTGGAAATGAATGAAACAAGCTTACGTATCCAAATAATAAAATACTTGACCCGAATGCAGGACCACGCCCCATATAATCTTTAAAAATCTATCCGAACAAATGAAGCGCATGGGCTTCGTTCGTCCACGTCGCCCCCCCCAAACGCTTTGTTTAAATAATGATATTTTGATGTTTGCTAAGTACATCCACTCAAATAAACTTTAATTAAATGACTCTCACTTAAACTTTTTCAATATTGACTTTATGAAAATTTTGAAAGTATTTAAAAATTTGTGTATCTTCATCTTATAATCTTCCATGATCGTGACAAAATATATGATAATATTTTTTTAAGTAAATTGGTGACATCAGACAAAAATATCATAGTTAAAAGTGGCGGCTTATTATATAATATTAAAAAGAGAACATCGTATGAGACAGGTAACATAGATATTATTGTTGCTAAAATCTCGCTATAACGAAGATATTTTTCGTCAACATATTTCTCGATAAAGACATTCTAGATACACCTTAAGGTAACGAAATCATATCAGCATGCATTTTTTCAATTATCACCATGTTTCGCACAATTAATTTTATTCGCTACTAATCCAATTTAATATATAACGCATCAACGTAATTAAGTAAGAATCAAGTGTACTGGATCTAAAAAAATTAAGATCTACGATCACATCATTAGATATTTATAGGGTTTTTCTAAAAAATTATAATAAGACAATTATTATCACATCATTCCTTTAACAAGCGAGTTTTTAAAAATAAATTTTATTAATTAAGAAAATATAAAATCCCTTATTGACTATTCAAAAAGGGCAAACCAACTGTGGACCAATGAAACACTAAGGGTGAAAAAGTCAATGAGGGGAACAGAAGAAGTCAGCAGTCACCACGAGACGCAAGTGTGGAAAAAATCCGATAATCTCGTGGAATTTTCCAAGGCGGTGGACTTAGACTATATTAACATAATCTAAGACTAATTCAAACACAAATAATCATATTGCGAGTTGTCCTTTTTTTTTCCTTTTTTTATAAAATATCTTGATTAGTTAGAATTCTATTATTTCTATTTTAGAAATTTTAAAATACTAAACAACGAGAATAATATTTTATTACTAATAAGATTTACATTGTACTGATATGTTGTAATTCATATCATTTACTATTTTTACATCTAATTTATATATAAATAAAAGTTTATTATTAGAGAAGTCCAATTTTTATATTTTATCCGAGCGTCAATCTCATTCATATTTCGCTTATGATCGGAATTGAGAATCTATATCATAAAATTTGTGACTCTTAAATACGAAAAAAGCATAAGTAATTTGCTTGAAGTTGAAAAGGCCCAACTAATTTCTCAATATATTCTCTCATATCTTTTATTATTTTCAAAATTTCTCCATTTTCTCATATATATATACATATATATCACATATATATCATATATATTTTATTATTACTCTTACAATAAAAAAAATACTTAATTCTATTTTCATCTAAAAAACCTAATAAGATTGTCCAACTTGATTAAAATGAAATACCCCTAATACCCGAAATCAGACTATGAATAAGAACCTTTTGAAGGACTACAGTGTGAAAATATGTCATTTTGCTGCACAATCAAACTGCCCCTTTTTTCTTAGATTATAGATCGGGCCTTGATCCATAATTCTTGAATTGATTGGATAGCATATCGGGCCATAAACACATCATGGACCTAAGAATATCCAACCAATCTCTAAATTAGGTCTCGTACCTGAACCATCATGCAAAATCTAGTAATACAAACAATCCCTAAGTGTAATGTTTCATCATTCACAATTCATAATAAATAAAAAGAATTTTTTTTTAAAGATCTATACTTAAGTTTCATAGCTTTTGGTACCTAGAATTAACTGATGTTCAAATATAGTGAGAATACAAATGGCAAAGAAAGTGACATCAGAGGACAAGATCAGGTCCCTCATGCCATAGCTAAAATTGCCTAAACCGATATTCTTCTTTTTTGATGGTAAAGAGTGTCCCAATACATAAAATATGGAAAATTTTATATTACCCCCTATGTTTTATGAAATAGACATTTTCCTTATACAAAAAATAAATGTACAAAATGTTTCTTTGTGCTTTAAAAAATAATGCACATTGCTCCCACTCTTCATTTGTTGCTAGTTTAACATAATTTTAATATCAAAAGATTAATTTACCCTTAATTATTTTATAAATTTTCTTTTTTGTTATCATATTTTATTTTTTTCTTTTTCTCCATTCTTTTTTTCATATTTATTTCTCATTTCTCTCTTCTTCCATTATTTCATATATTTCTCATTTTATACATACATAAATTTATCTATAAAATTTAAATAAATTATATACATATAAATATAAAGTATAAGTATGTACATAAATATATTGATATATTTATGTATATATTCATAAATATATTCAATATTTATGTATACTATGTATATACATAGATATAAGCACCCCAACCCCCCTCCCCCCCAAACCAAAACCAATCTTGCACCCTCTACACATGGCGGCCATGGCCACTGTTCGCCTCTATGAGGGGTACTATGGCCACTGCTCGCAACCCCCTCCCCCCTTCCCACATCCTCTGCACTGGGGGTAGAAATAGGCTAGGCTAGGCTTTATTTTAAATAGACCAGGCTTGTTATATAAATTATAAGCCTAAACCTAACCTATTATCTGACATAGGCTTTTTTTAAGGTCTGACTTAGCCTTTTTAAATTTTTTCAAAGTCTGGACTTGGCCTGAAAAAGCCTATTTTAGTTAAAAGTCAAATAAAGGTTAAATTTTATATATGTTCAAGCTTTAAACAGGCTTAGGCCTTAATAGGCCTAAAAATTCTATAATTTATATTAAGCAAAATAATTGGCGATCATAATTCATTCTAAATAAAAAGAAAAGCATAACCAAATATTATTATAAATTAAATAAAAAATTTGAAATAAAATAGTTATGTAGTAATTAATAACATAATATATGACCATATAAAATTAATAAAATTAATTAACATAAAATATAAAATCAACTACATAAGTATTATAAATATTTAAATATATATTATAAAATAATTAAATTAAATAAGCCGGTCTGATAGGCTTCATAGGTTTTTTTAAAAGCCTATACCTAATTTTTTTAACTAAATAGGTTTTTTTAAAAGTTTAAATTTGATCTATTTATTAAATAGGTCAGGCCAGGTGAAATCTCAAGTAGGTTAGGTTGTAGGCTCCTAACGGACGACCTAGTTTATTCCCACTGTTACTTTGCACGTGATCATGGCCGGCGCCCACATACCCAGTAGCCCCCAACCCTCACCTCAAAAATTCGGCTAGATCCGGCCGTCTTGATGGCTATGGAATTTTTTTTTTTTTTTAATATTATAGCAGTTGCTAGCGAAAGCTATGAAAAATGGCTGCCATGGCCATGGTCGTGGGTGGGGTGGGGTAATTATATTCTATCTATATCATAGTACTAGTGTAGAGTGCACCACGCTTGCCCTTCGAAATAATTAAATGTATATTTTTATGTTATTTATAATTTTTTAAAAATATTTTTTTTGTAATAATTAGATATAAAATTTGTATAATTTGAAAATATTATTAAAT
>JACGDI010005847.1:681203-693786 GCA_014898725.1 Jacaranda copaia
TAAAAAAGATGACTTCAATACTTAAGAATCATCAAGAAAGAAGATTAATAAAAAGGTTAATAAATATATTAAGAATAAATCCTATAGTAATTTCAAGCACAAACATTGATCATACATAAGGCCATTGTTGTGATCCTTGAAGAAACCAAGGCCCTTGATTTCTCTATCACAAAGTATCCATTGATACTCATGTCCATACTCATCTCCAATGCACAAGGAAGATCAAATGGAAGAAGTGCTGTGTATTTGTGTTCCTTGGAAATCAATGAGTCGGCAAAATCAAAATTTTCTAATTTTTCATCATTATTTTTGTGAAATGGAGCTCATACATGTGTTCGAAATCATACATTTAATTAAGGCAATTCTTTTTCCTAAGATTTTAAATTGTTCCTAAAATTTTTCTTCTTTCCAAATGGGTATTGATATTCTAATTGAGAAGAAGACAACTTTAATCATGGTGGATATTAAAATTTGATCATTTATAACTAAAAATTTGATTTTCCACATGGCATAATATTATTGAATGATGTGGCCAAACTTGGTGTGGAGTAGAATTTCCCACCCAACAACCCCCAACAAAAAGAAAAGGGTAGTGTTGGATTATTTTTATAAATTGTTGAATATATTATTGGACATACGATGAGAACAAAGTTGGTATGGTATTTGATTTATTAAAAAATTATACCAACAAATTTAATAACAAAAATAATGTTTGATAAATAAAAAATAAGTTATCTCTTAAATTTGATATCTCCATACTGAAAACAAAAGACTTTTTGTACAGTCATTCTCAAAGTTATCAATGAAACATTCTCAAACTCTGTTGTAATATTTCACTCATAACTCAAAATAATTATCTCATCAGTATTATGAGTTTCTTTGACGTAATCATTTTGTTTATTTATTTATTTTCTAAGTTACTAATGAATAAGTTATTGCATGTGGAACAAGTCTTAATTTTTTTATTTACATAAGCATATGCTTATTTAAAATTCATTAATAGTCAAAAATCAAACATCTCACATAAATGTATAAGAGCGATGTTATTAATTCAATTGATACCACTCGATCAAAACATATACCTTATTATTTAATGGAAAGAAAATTCTCCCCATATCTATTTCATCAGGGGGAATTTTTCACATGTACTTTGGAGATGAGTAATTTTAACATCCTTAATGTATGCGCACACTTTTTTTTTAGTAGTTTTCAAGGGTTCAAAAGAGTTTGGCAAGCAATCACCATCAATTATCATAATCAAACACGAATTACAAAATGAAAATGTTGGCCAAAACGAAAATTATATATATATTCTCTCTAACAATATGCACCATCCCTTATAGGTTTGCTTTGGACCGAGTATTGAGTAGGATGAATTATATATATGTAAAGTCTAACTAATTATGCAATGATTCAAAATGATAGTCATTCATCAAGTCTTTTAACTACGAGTTTAAAATTTTTAATTAAAGAAGAGTTAAAACTTTTTTATTTAAAACGAGCATGTGGGAATTAATTAATTTCAAGGTATTTAATTTGTTATGTATGTATACATTCGTTAACATCAAATAATTGATACTACAACGTACTTATAAAACTTTCTTTTAGTATTATGATTTATGACCAAGTTTTGATATTAATTATGTCATTTTCACCCTCCTTTCTAATTATTTTTTCTTATCTTACAATAAGAGGATGATAGTTGATTTTTTTAACTACCTCCTTAAAATTTAAAGTCACAATTACTGATCTATATGTTTGCAGAAATTAGTACTATCAAACGACCCATTTGTCCCTAATCATCCTTTCTAAATTATATATATTTTTATATTGTGAATTATGTGTTATAATATATACATATATATATTGTAGCTTGGAATTTGAATTTGAGTATAAGTGTGTTTGTCCCATATTGAAAAAATAAGATCTCATCTATTTTATAAAAAATAACACATTTAATAGTTTGAATTAAGACTTAATGGGAAAATATAGAGAGAAGCCAAAATAATATTATTATATATTTAAATTAATGCGCTTGGCACTTGGACATGTGACACGTGTGACGAGTGTTTAAGAAAATATTATTTTCTTTTGCGAAAAATTAATTTCGAATAAGAAAATAACTTTATCCTCTTTTGAAAATTAATGACGTAACCTTATGAAGAGTTGTGATTTTTCAAAGCTCATATTAAATGTTGTATCTTCTCAAGAAATAGTTAAGATTTATGTGGTACAACTATTGGGAACTATTATGATACTTCAGAAAGGATGTTTTCTACTAATATAAATATAACTTAGGAGAAGAGCCAGAATAGAGATATATTTTTCAAGAAATAAGTCTTCCTTTCTTCTCTATTCAAATTTTCTCATATACTCAAAAACTTTCAAAAAAAAGATAGAGGGAAATTTTCAAAGTTGTTATTCGTAGATTTCGGGTGGTTTTGTTGTATTCTAGAAGTGAATTGCCATTTTAATCCGGTAATAAACACATAGTGAGGGCAATAATCACTTTAAGAAAAGTGTGTTCACGCTTCAAACCACAAAATTATTTAGCCACTTCTAATTAATTTTCCTAACATTATGATTCATATGTAATTTGATAAATAGACAAAAAGATTCAAATTAATTTATTTTCTAAATACTTTAAGATACACGTTGTGTGTCTATGTTTTTAATATGGGTCGAACCTAATTTGTTTGCAACCCAAATACGGACTGATATGGGTCTTCCATAGCATTCATGTGATATTATCTAGTAATATAGCACACACCCTCTCTCTCTCTCTCTCACACACACACACATTATATAACATGTTTATTTTACAATTTTTATTTTTATTTTATTTTTTTGTGAGAATCTCAACCACATGATTGATTGATTTTAAGGTATGCATTCTATTGTTAGGCACTAATTCGAGAGCAAATTTTGATATATTTTACAATATTTATTTAAGTATTAAAAAGTAATGACTATTTTATTTGACAAATTACAATTTATTTTCAACTTAAGTTGGAAAATATATCACACACTAGGGCCTTAATATACAAGTTAAGTTTGGCCTTAAATACATGATAGGCTATAACTGTATCATTGACTTCTAAAAATGAACCAAATATTAAAATTAAGTTGAATTGTTTAATTATCATACAACATCAAAATAAGTAAATGGGCTCTACATGTATTGATTTAATCATTCTCAATAAATAATGAATAAAAAGAATAAAATTATTTTAAAGATCTATACTTAAATTTCATAGCTTTTAGTCAGTTGTACTCCAAGAAAAAGTGGTTCCAACAATCATTATTAATAGTCACCAAAAGGAAAAAAAAATGGTTAAACTCTTAGTGACCAAAATAATGATGGCCACAATAGAGTAACTACTAAGAGTGCCCAATGACAAGTTATTAATTTGGATGTTGAAGATGCATATTTAGTGACCAGCTAATAATGGTTAGTAAAGATGGAATAATCGGTGACAAATTTTTCACTTACTAATGTAGAAGTTTATGGTCACTATAATAGTGGGTTGGTTGTTGTAGATACACATACAATGACCACATCATCTTGGTTGGTGAAAATTGATTCTTTAGTAATCAAATCATTGGTTGTAATAGCTTTTGGATGGTTGCGATAGTTGTGTTATTTAACATGTTTAGCGACCTCTTTGCAACCACAAAAGCATAATTGCTAAAGAATATCTTTTAGCGACAAAATTATCGATTGCAATAACATTAATATCATTTCAAGGCTTATTGTAATTTTTATGATTTATTAACTAAAAATGCAGCTGCAAAAATAGCTTGAGGGGATTGCTAATATGTACTTAAGAGTAACCAAAGACTGGTTGCAAAAACCATTTGAATTGGTTGTTAGTGTGCATACAATGGAAACCAAATGCTGATGGTAAAAAAAAATTAAAATTAGTTGCTAATATATATATATATATATATATAATATCATATTTTTCGGTAAGTCATGAATACAATAGAAACCAAATAATGATTGTAAAAAAATTAAAATTGGTTGCTAATATAAATTGATTTTTTTTGGGAGTGGGGAGGGGATCAACAAGCCTTCTCGTCTAGTCATTTATTAGGAATCCTCTATGGATCGAGACCACCTCACAGTAGAAACTATATCAAATTCTGTGTCCACTTTCATAAAAAATTGAGTCAATTTTAGAGCAACCTTGCCTCCACTTTCCGGATAACAAGGATCAATTCCATACTCTAGCAATTCTTCATCTCATAATCTCAACTTGGGTGCCCGATGCAAAGCAGGAAACAAATCCCCCCAATCCCATTGTTTGAGCCAAGGAAATTCAACCAACTCCAAAGTTTAATCAGGACCATGATTCGCTAGAACGATTGCGGAGACTAAAATAGAGGCCACCGTTTTAGTTTCATTACAATATCGTGGAATGGTGGTGGCCATTCTCCTCATTTTATGGTTTAAAATCCTCTAAAATTTTTATATTAAATATTAATATATGTTTAATTGCTAAAATATTTTACGCTTAGAAATTGAAAAATACCCATAAAATATATACTTTTAAATGAATGAAATAGGAAGACAAACTAAAATAATATCTTAAAATGACAAAGTAAAAATAAAATTAAAAAATGAAAAAGAAAAGAAATAGAAGGAGACTCATTCATACGAGTCTCTTCAACAAAGCCAAAACACTCCGGCGATCACAACCCTCCCATAGCTTTGCTGCCTCTGGCACCAACTCCACTTTATCTCCTTCATCCAAATAAATTCTACCAGCTTTTCTATATTTCCAATTCTACCAGTTATCAATCTAAGCTTGCGGGACCCCAACCACACTACCCCACCATCACCACCACACCCAGATCCCAATCTCTCACAATGGCATTTATGCTGAAATGGGGCTGTTCCACGGTGTTTAAGTCGCGACAAGACAGAAAATTGGATTGTTGCGATGTTCTGGCCGATTTATCTGAATATTGCGGTCGATTTGAATTGTGGCCGTTCACCACCATCACGTTGGAACCCCGAGCTTGTTCCAGCCGATTTATCGGGGCCCCAGCTAACCATAATTCAGGACCTTTTAGTAGACAAAATAAAATCTGCTAAAATTTGGGTTTACCTTAAGCGAAATTCCTGACCAAGAACCAATAGTAACATGTACCAAACAACATGTTAAAAACAAATTGCAGCAACATGAGAACAATACAATCATCTGGAGTGCGATGAATAGCCATTCTAGCACCATAATAAACGCAGCAATAAACCAACTTCGAGAACAATACAAACAACAAGATTCATGTCAACCTCATTGGTCAAAGGCCATATAAAAACTTGAGCTTATGACTGATCAAAACAGAGAATTAGTTGCTATTGAAATATAGTGAGAATACGATTGATAAAGAAAGTGATACCTTAGGGCAAGATTTGGTCCTCCATGCCATAGCTGAAATTGCCCGAGCAGATATTCTCATATTTAGTATCATTAGAAAGAGTGTTTTGACCTGAGCGCCTTCCGCTTTAAGAACATGACTGACGCCTCCTTTCTTAGTATACAATTAAGAACTTCCCACAAACGATCAATGATAGGTGAGCCATTTAAAATCAAAATTGTATGATTTTAACTGGCTCGGCAGCCATTGATTGTTTGTAGTTCTTTATTATCCTAAGAAAGCAGGCATCACTCATATTCTTAAAGCTGAAAGTGCCCAGGTTAGAATGCTGAAAGCTTCCTCTGCTGTCCCAGAAAATATTCCTCATGCAGCCAAAATACCTAATTCAACATTCCAAGAAAGGGAAAAGAAATTACAAGCCAAACCCATTTCTTTTCGTTTTAAAAAAAGTTCCCCTTATCCAAGAAAATACAAAAGAATTAAGAAAAAATAAACAACTTGAGTCGGAGGAATAAATAGCTGAAATTTTCTTCTATTCCATCGACGCAAAGCACAGCGGCTCCATCTCCATTCCTTTCGGATCTATATACGAACCGCGTGCCCGTGGGTTCAGTTCAATCCGGTCAACTTATTATCAACTAGAACACAGATTCTCCAGTGCGGACAGTGCTCAAGAAAGGATTGAAGGGTCCGAGAGAGTTTGTCTTGTCTGGTTTCATATTCTTAATAATAAAGGATTAAGATGCGTGCGAAGCGAATGAAGAATGGAATCCGAGTCAAAGTATAAATCATGACGATGTATTAACAACTCCAACTTTTGTTAATTGTTGTGATTAAAAGCTTGAGTTTGATTGGATGAATTAAGCTATTGACTTTAGACCGGGTCAATGTGTCTTGGTCGTTTTTCTTTATTATTGTTATTTCTTTTGAAAGGTTCGATGTTTTTTGTTGTCTTGCTCATTGGTTTGGTTCGAGTTGAGAAATGGGCTTACCAATTTTTTGAGTTGACTCGGCTCATTAAGTGCTTGTTTAATTTTATTTTTATTTTTAGAATTTAAAAACATAGATAATAAAAATGAGTTAAAAATGAATTTGTTTTTAAATAGATTGTTGAAAATGTAACTATTATATCGTGTTTAATAGGTTGTAGGAGGAGAAATGTGGTAATAATAAAATAATAGAGAGACAAGATATATAGATTATTAAGGGATGTATTTTGAGAATATAAATAAAAATATGTTAGATAAATGTACGTATAAAATAATGTATTTTAATTTTTAAATAGTAAAAAATATGAATATAGGATTTGAGAATGAAACTGAACGAGGCCTAAGGCTTCGGGGTAAGCGTCATGGAAAGTCCACTAAGATAGTGATCTCATGATAATTTCTTAATTTATACAGGTTTTGTTCTGATTTAATAGTTATATTGGAATCAATTTTATTTTATTGGGTTTCTACCCATATCCTATTTCGGGTTTGGATCTATTGAGCCAGGACTCCAAATTCTTCTTAACTAGATACTTTGAATTCATTCAAATTGTCAAATATATGCATATCAAGTACGCCAATCATTGAAACCCAATAAAATGAACCATTTACTACTTAATTCGACCATCTCTATTGAGTGCCATCATTCGTACTTATATATGTAAGGTTTACGATTCAAAATTTAACAAACTCTGTATGTGTAAATATTAAAAAAAAAGTTAAATACAATTAATGAATAAAGTCAATAACTAAAAACGAGGCCATAAGGACAATTATTGTTGTATTCAAATCAAAACAAATACATACACACATAAAACATCAAAGAAACCATCATGTGGCTCTAGGGCATGGAGTGCCATGTTAATGAGGGATGGAAAAATTTTATATGAGAAAACACCAATTGGTTCATATGAAATTGTATATGAGAAAAATGCAAAATAGGAGATAGCTAGCTAGCACCAAGACTTAGTTCGTTTAATTCTCTATTTTGCCTAATATACGCTCCATTGGATTATGTAGCCAAGATAGCGAGTACCAGCAATTTACAAGATAATACCGTTTTTAAAAAGAAGAGAAAAAGATTGACAATAATTCCGTCGTGCTAGGTTGCAAATTCTTAAACATTCACCCCAAGTGCTAATATTGCCGGATCCAAATCAACATACACTGATCCACATCAATGAAATAAATAAATAGCAGACTTTATATATGGTTTTGGGTTACTCAAATGTTGTTGGGCTACCCATTTTATATTATTCTACACTCCAAATGTTTATTTTTGAGCGTGATCTCTATATATAGTTTTAGATAATCCTCACCTTTTGAGTCAATTTTTGGGATAAGTTATGCCCAAATTCCATTATTTGACATATACACGAACACACCGAAGAAAAAAAAGAAAGAAACCGTGTTCATGAGGGATTTAGATTGTACCTTGTCCAGCCAATGCTGGGTGGAAGGCATGCCGTGCAATGTCTCCGGCTGATTTACACCTAATTTCAAAGTGTCTGAAACGCAACAATGAGATGTTTATAAGCAATGAATTATGCGAGCGACTGAGTTGACCAGCGCAAACCCAGACAAAATAGCTTATCTAATTTCTTAAGAAACGTATTGGATGTTGGAACCCCCAAACAAACCAAAAAAAAAAAAAAGGGCAGTGTTGGATTATTTTTATAAATTATTGAATATATTATTGGACATACGATAAGAACAAAGTTGGTATGATATTTGATTTATTAAAAAATTATACCCACAAATTTAATAATAAAAATAATATTTGATAAATAAATAAGATAACTTTTAAATTTGATATGTCCAAATTCAAAATAAAAGACAAAAGATAAAAGACTTTTGTACAACCATTCTTGAAGTTATCAAAAAAATATTTTTCAATCCATTTGTATTGTCTCAATTGTAACTCAAAATAATTATCTCATTAGTATCTTTGAAGTAATCAATAACTACTCCAATTTACTTCACCTAAAATTAAAAAAATTAATATAAAAAATCCTAATTTAACAATACAAAAACCAGATACATCAAATACCTTGAAAATTAAAAATAATTAAATCAAATCATAATATATATAATTTAAATATTATTAAATTAGGTGTGAGTTGGCATGAATATTTTGGTGGGAAGTAAACATCAATTTACGAATGCAGTAAGATAGTCTCCTACTTAGTGTCATCATCACTCCAATAGAAAAATCGCATAGATGCATGCATGACTCATGTCAAATTCTTTAATAAGTTAGGTAGTGGATATATTTTAAAATCACTTATTTAATATATACCTAAATATCAGCATGTATACTTAATGAACGACTATAACTTAAAGTACAAGTTAATATAAAAAAAATTAAAATTGCGAATAAATCATAAAGTCTATGAATTTCGATGACCACTGATTCTAAAGATAAATTTGGATGATAGTTGATTCTAAAATCTATGAATTTCGAGCTATTACGATCATTTATTATGTAAGTGAATCATATTTAAAACCCAATAAATTTTATGGGCTTGATTTTAGCTCAAATAATTTTATTTGAGTGATTAATTTTCTTAAAATTTGATGACTCTTACTCTGGATTGTCAATTAGAGTTTCTGAATTGGATCATATCCCAAGATGGGCTCGAAAATATGAAAAAGATATATAAAAAATAGAATTATCCCATATACGAAAAAGACAGACTTTCCTTGTAGTTTCACAGATATTGCTTTGTTTTTGCTATTTCCAAATCTTTCTCAATTTCCTAACAGAGTCTTCGTGCTAGTTTTATGATTATTTTATGAAGCTTTCTGTTGTCTGCAATGTTTTGTATTGTGAATTGGATACATATAATTTGACGTCTTTTTCTCATTTTCTTCCAATGACTTATAAATACAAAATAGAAAAGAATATATATATATATATATATATATATGTTTTTATCTTTTGCTTTTCCTTTTTGTGGCAATAGTCCAAGAAATTGGAATAGTCCACTGTTTAAACATTTGCTATTTTATTTAATGCATATTTATCGAGTATAATATATATAATATGTAATACCTAAGAAATGAATTATCAATTAAAACGTATGATTTCAGTTATAAGTGTAGCCTAGCAAATGAAAGCTTGCAAGAACTTTGATTAAAATCTTGAGAATTTTTTGATAAAAAATCGATTTGAAATCACGTGTTGCATTACATTTTGGCCACATTAGGAGTGCAAGACGAATCGAGCCAGCTTGACTGTAGTTTGATTCAAGCGCGAAAAAAAGCGTAGGCTCATATGGTCACACTTTGAGATGTAAAATTTAAATAAATGATGAAATACAAATTCAAAAGAGAATCGAGATTGCTGTCTGTTCAAATTCATTAGCATAATCGTATTAATTTTCTTGGAAATGTTCGTCTAATTTTACTAATTTCAGTTAATTGCTTACATTCTTTTAAAAAATAAACACAATGGAGAAAAGTTTAGTTTTTATTCGCTCCATGTCATCTCATTTTATTTTATTTTCTTTTTATACATGCATATGTTTACTCAAAATTCGTTGAGATTCAAAATTCAAAACTCACGCATAAAAATATAAGAGCGATACCATTGAACTAACTTACTGCTTGAGCAAAATACATGCCTCATTTCCTATTATTAATCTTCTGTGATTTTGGATATTTATTCATTCGCGTGGATTAATTTTAAGACAAGCTGTTTAAATCTCATATTACAATATATTCTTCATCTTTTATTGTACTCCATATATATATGTGTGTGTATATATGCTAAATATACCAAATATTTCTTTTTTAGTTCTTAAGGGTTCAAATTAAGGAGTTTGGTAAGTAATCGCCATCAATTTTCATAATCAAACACGATTTATAAATCCAAAATATTGGCCACACCAAAAACAACATATGTTCTCTCTCACACAGACACAACATCTTCAGTAGTATAAATTATATATGAAGTCTAACTAATTATGTCAAGGCTATGTTTGGTTTCATTGTGGAAAAATATTTTTGTCAAATTAAAATTTTCAAAATACTCTCTTCTATGTTTTATTGTCCCCAAAACTTCCTCATTTTCCAATATATGCATACATATATTTCATATATCAAATATATTTTATTATTATTCTAACAATAAAAAATCACTCAATTTCATTTTCACCCCAACCCCACCAAAAAAGTATTGATTTAACTGTTACAGTAGAATTTATCTCATTCTAAAAACATAAATAAACATACATCTTCAGATTCTCCAACCCTACTCCCAAAATTCATTATCCCAAAACTTATAATCCAAACCATATAATTCATATCCAAACATAACCTGAAGTCTTTTAATTAAAAGTTTAAAATTTTTAATTAAAGAAGAGTTATGACTTTTTTATTTGAATTTAGCATGATGGAATTAGTTAGTTCAGGGTATTCATTTTGTTACCTATGCATAACATCAAATAATTGCTAGTACTACTTATAAAACTTTCTCGTAGTGTTATGATTTAAGACCAAGCTTTGATTTATACTTACTTTTGTCATTTTAACCGTCCTTTTTAATTATTTTTTTTAATTTTTTAATAAGTATATCATATTTAATTTTTTAACTACTTTCTTAAGATTTAAAGTCACAATCCATCTATTTACTGAAATGAATACTAATATCAAGCAACCCATTTGACCTTAATTAAATTCAGAATTTGGAGGACAGACTTTCCCTGGTAGTTGCATAGATATTGCTTTGTTTTTGCCATTTCCAAATCTTTCTCAATTTTATAACAAAGTTTTCGTGCTGGTTTTATTTTATGGAACCTTTTATTTTCTACATTGTTTTGTATTGTGAGTTGGATACAAATATTTTGACGTCTCTTTCTTTTTCTTTTCCTTTTCATGGTGATAGTCCAAGAAACAAGAATATTTCACTATTTAAAAATATGTTTCGTCTACTGTTTCAATTAATGAATGAGTATCAAGATATATTTGATCAATAATGTAGTAAATATTTAATATATTTAATATTTGTATACGATGTGTGACAGGAGATGAAATAACAGTTTGAATAAATGATGTCAACTATGAGTTTAGCTTGAATAACGAAAGCTTGCAAGAACTTGATTAAAATTTTGAGCATATTTTGATATAAAATTTATTCGAACATGTTGCATTACATTTTGATTGCATACACTTTATCTTTAACGTATAAAAATAAAATGAACAAGCAAATATAATTCAAAAAAATAAATAAATAAAGATTGGTGCCTATTGAAATTCACTAGTATAATTGAATTAATTTTCTTGGAAACGTTCATGTGATTTTACTAATTTCAGTTAATTGCATACATTCTTTTCAAAGAAAAGTTCGGTTTTTATTCGTTCTCCATTGTCTCATTTTATTTTATTTTTTAAGTTATTAATTCATTAGTTATTGCATGTGGAACATATGTTTTAATATTTTTTAATTTTTTATTTACATAAACATATGCTTATTAAAATTTGTTAAGAGTCAAAAATCAAACATCGCACATAAAAATATAAGAGCGATATTATCAATCCGATTGATACCAGTCGGTCAGAACATATGCCCTATTTCCTATATTAATCTTCTCTAATTTTGGAATATTTATTCATTCTTGTGGATTATAAAATGAGTTTTGTTTTCTATTCCACTTCTCACATATATATATATATATATATATGTGTGTGTGTGTGTGCGCGCGCGTGCGCGCGCACATGCTCATGCTCATGCACAAGCATGCATGTTAGGAATGTCAATAAGGCGAGACGAGGACAAAAATGGCCTCTTTGCCACATGCTCTACGAAGTCAAAATAGTCCCCATCCCTACCCCCATCCCCATGACGAGTACTCACCCCACTTTTTCGTGGGGAGATGGATACCCATGGGTTTGATATAATTAAAATCTATAAAATTTCTAAAAAAAAGCACTAAATTTTTTTATTAATGTAAATTACTTTCAAAATTAAAAGAGTTGCATACATAACACACAATATTTAATTATATTTTACAACAAAATATTAAAAATAAATAATACATAAACCTAAATTTCAACAAAGCATAACAATTCCCCCGAATAGCTCTCCATTTTGATTGGCTCCTACAAAAATATATTTTATTAGATATTTTTCTTCTAATATATTTAAAAAGTGTACCCATATATTTTTGTAGGTTGGCTCCTACAAATATATATATTATTAGAAGAAA
>JACGDI010005847.1:693886-708658 GCA_014898725.1 Jacaranda copaia
TGAGTTATTAATTTGGATGTTGAAAATGCATGTTTAGTGACCATTTAATAATGATTAGTAAAGATGAAATAATCAACGATAGATTTTCACTCACTAATGTAGAAGTTTATGGTCATTATAATAGTAGCTTGGTTGTTTTAGGTACACATACAATGAGTGACACCATCTTGGATGGTGAAATTTGATATTTTAACAACCAAGTCATTGGTTGTAATAACTTTTGGATGGCTACAATAGTTGTGTTATTTAACATGGTCTAAAGTGCTCTAAAATTTTATATTATATTTTAATATATGCTTAATTACTAAAATATTTCACACTTAAAAATTGAAAAATACATATAAAATATAATTTTAAATGAATGAAATAAAAAGCTAAACTAAAATAATACATTAAAATGACAAAGTAAAAATAAATTTAAAAAAAAAAAAAAAGAAATAGAAGGAGACTCCTTCAAAAGAGTCTCTTCAACAAAGCCAAAACCTACCGGCAATCCAAACCCTCCCATCGCTTTGCTACCTTCGGCACCAGTTCCACTTTGTCCTCCTTTATTCAAACAAATTTTGCCAACTTCTCCATGTTTTCAATTCTACCAATTACCAATCTAAGCTTACCCCAACCCCACTGCACCACCATGACCATCACACCCTAATCCCAATCTCTCATGGCAGCATTTAGGCCTAAATCAGGCCGTTTAAGCTATGAAAATCCGAAAAATTGGATTGTTGTAGCGTTTTGGCCGATTTGAATTGTGGCCATTCACCACCATCACGCTGGAACCCAGAGCTCCATTCCAGCTGATTTGTCGAGGTTTCGACGAACCATAATTCAGGACATCATAGTAGACAAACTAAAATCTGCTGAAATTTGGTTACCCAAGCAAAATTCCCGACCAAGAACCAACAGTAACATCTACCAAACAACATGCTAAAAACAAATTTGCAGCAACATGAGAACAATACAACAATCTGGAGTGTGATGGATAGTCATTCCAGTACCAAAATAAACGCAACAATAGACCTTGAGAACAATACAAACAACAAGATTCGTGTTAGCCTCATTGATAAAAGGCCACATAAAAACTTGAGCTTACGAATTGATCAAAAAAGAATTAGTTGCTATTCAAATATGGTAAGAATACAATTGATAAAGAAAGTAATACCTTAGGGCAAGATTTGGTCCCCATGCCATAGCTAAAATTGCCCAAACAAATATTCTCATATTTAGTACCATTAGAAAGAGTGTTTTGACCTGAGCGCCTTCCACTTTAAGAACATGACTGACGCCTACTTTCTTAGTCCACAATAAAGAACCTCCTACGAACAATCAATGATAGGTGAACCATTTAAAATCAAAATTGTATGATTTTAAATGGCTCACCAGCCATTGATTGTTTGTAGTTCTTTATTATCCTAAGAAAGCAGGCATCACTCATATTCTTAAAGCTGAAAGTGCCCAGGTTAGAATGCCGAAAGCTTCCTCTGCTATCCCAGAAAATATTCCCCATGCAGCCAAAATACCTATTTCAACATTCCAAGAAAGGGAAAAGAAATTACAAGCCAAACCCATTTCTTTTTTTTTAAAAAAAAATCCTCTTATCCAAGAAAATACAAAAGAATTAGGAAAAAATAAACAAATTGAGTCGTAGGAAAAAATCGCTGAAATTTTCTTCTATTCCATCTCCGCAAAGCACAGCGGCTCCATCTCCATTCCTCTCGGATCTAAATACGAACCGCGTGCCCGTGGGTTCAGTTCAATCCCGGTGATTGTTGTGATTACAAGCTTGAATTTGATTGGATGAAGTATGGTATTGACTTTAGACCGGGTCAATGTGTCTTAGTCGTTTTTCTTTATTATTGTTATTTATTTTGGAAGGTTCGATATTTTTTGTTGTCTTGCTCCTTGATTTGGTTCGAGTTGAGAAATGGACTTATCAATTTTTTGAGTTGACTCGGCTCATTAAGCGCTTGTTTAATTTTATTTTTATTTTCACAATTTAAAAATGTAAATAATAAAAATGAGTTAAAAATAAGTTTATCTTTAAATAGGTTGTTGGAAATGTAAAAATTACGTCGGATTTAGTAGGTTATAGGTGAAGAGATGTGGTAATAATAATAATAATAATAATGGAGAGAGAAGATATATAAATTATTTGAAAATGTATTTTGAGAATATAAAAAACAATATGTCAAATAAGCGTACGTATAAAATAATAATTTTAATTTTTAAATAGTAAAAAATGTAAATATGAGATTTCAGAATGACACCGAATGGAGCCTAGGGTTCCAGGGTAGGGGTCATAGAAAGTCCACTAAGGTTGTGATCAATGATAATTCTTTGATTTATCTAGGTTTTGTTTAGATTTAATAGTCATATTGGACTCAATTTTATTTTGTAGGGTTTCTACCCATGTCCTATGTCAAGTTTGGATCTATTGGGCTAGAACTCCGAGTTTTTCGTAACTGGACATGTTGTATTCATTTCAAATTGTCAAATCTATGCATATCAAGTTCGCCTATCATAGAGACCTAATAAAATGAACCATTTACTACTTAATTTGACCCTCTCTATTGAGTGCCATCATTTATACTTATATATGTATGGTTTATGATCCAAATTTTAATAAATTCTATATGTGTAAATACTAAAAAGAAAGTTAAATACAATTAATGAATAAAGTCAACAACTAAAAATGAGGCCACAAGGACAATTATTGTTGTATTCAAATCAAAACAAATACATACACACATAAAACATCAAAGAAACCACCATGTGGCTATAGGGCATGGAGTGCCATGTTAATGAGGGATGGAAAAATGTCATATGAGAAAACACAAATTGGTTCATATAAAATTGTACATGAGAAAAATGCAAAATAGGAGTCCTTCGGGAAATAGATAGCTAGCACCAAGACTTCGTTTAATTCTCTATTTTTCCTAATATACACTCCATTAGATTATGTAGCCAAGATAGTGAGTATCAGCAATCTACAAGATGATACCGTTTTTAAAAAGGAGAGAAAAATATTGACAATAATTCCGTCATGTTAGGTTGCAAATCCTTAAACCTTCATCTCAAGTGCGAATATTGCCGTATCCAAACCAATATACACTACTAGATTCTACATCAGTAAAATAAATTAATAGCAAACTGTATATATGATTTTGGGCAACTCAAATGTTGTTGGGTCATCAATTTTATATTATTCAACGCTCCAAATTTTCATTCTTGGACATGATCTCTATATATAACAGTCTTAGACAATCATCACCTTTCGAGCCAGTTTTCAGGGTTGAGTTACGCCAAAATTTCATTATTTGACATATACATGAACACACACCTAAAAAAAAAAAAAAAGAAAAAGAAAAAAAGAAACCATGTTCATGAGGGATTTAGATTGTACCTTGTCCAGCCAGTGCTGGGTAGAAGGCAAGCTGTGCCTTGTCTTCGGCTGATTTTACTCCTAATTTCAAATTGTCTGAAACGCAACAATGAGATGTTTATAAGCAATGAATTATGCGTTCGACTGAGTTGACCAGCGCAAACCCAAACAAAAGAGCTTATCTAATTTCTTAAGAAACATATTGGATGTGGGAACCCCCAACAACCCCCCAACAAAAAAAGGGTAATGTTGGATTACTTTTATAAATTATTAAATATATTATTGGACGTACGATGAGAACAAAGTTGGTATGATATTTGATTTATTAAAAAATTATACCCACAAATTTAATAACAAAAACAATGTTTGACAAATAAATAATAAGACAATTCTTAAATTTGATATGTTCAAACTGAAAACAAAAGACTCTTTGTACAAGCATTCTTGAAGTTATCGAAGAAATATTTTTTAATCAATTTATATTGTCTTACTCCTAACTCAAAATAATTATCTCATCAATATCATAAATATTTTTGAAATATCAATAACTACTTCTATTTACTTCATCTAAAATTAAATTTTTTTTTATGAGAACAACTAAGTTGACCAGGGCAAACCCAGACAAAATAGCTTATCTAATTTGTTAACAAAAAAAAAAGGGTAGTGTTGGATTATTTTTATAAATTATTGAATATCTTATTGGACATACGACGAGAACAAAGTTGGTACGATATTTGATTTATTAAAAAATTGTATCCACAAATTTAATAATAAAAATAATATTTGATAAATAAATAAGATAACTCTTAAATTTGATATGTTGAAACTCAAGACAAAAGATCATTTGTGCAACCATTCTCAAAGTTATCAAAGAAATATTTTTCAATCCATTTGTATTGACTCAATCGTAACTCAAAATAATTATCTCATTAGTATCTTTGAAGTAATCAATAACTACTCCTATTTACTTCACTTAAAATTAAAAAAATTTAATATAAAAAAATCCTAATTTAACAATAGAAAAAGCAGATACATCAAATACCTTGAAAATTAAAAATAATTAAATCAAATCCTAATAAATATAATTTAAATATTATTGAATTAGGTGCGAGTAGTCATGAATATTTTGGTGGGAAGTAAACACCAATTTACCAATGCAGTAAGATAATCCCCAACTTATTTTCATCATCACTCCAATAGAAATATTGCACAGATGCATGCATGACTCATGTAAAATTCTTTCATAAGTTAGGTCTGTGGATATATTTTAATATCACTTATTTAATATATACCTAGATATCATCATTTATACTTAATGAACGACTATAACTTAAAGTACAAATTAAAATAAAAAAATTAAAATTGCGGGTAAATCATAAAGTCTATGATTGTTGATGACCACTGATTCTAAAAATAAATTTGGATGATAATTGATTCTACAATCTATGAATTTCGAGATATTATGATCATTTATTATGTAAGTGGATCATATTTAAAGCCCAATAGTATATTTAAATAACAAACGTACAATAATTTTCATAAAAATTGTGGGCTAATAGATTTTATTGGCTTGACTTTAGCTCAAATAACTTTATTTGAGTGATTTAATTTTCTTACAATTCGATGACTCTTACTTTGGATTGTCAATTAGAGGTTTGGATTGGACCATATTCAGACATAGGCTCGAAAATATCAAAAAAGATATATAAAAAATAGAATTATCCCATATATGAAAAAGACAGACTTTCCCTGGTAGTTTCACAGATATTGCTTTGTTTTTGCCATTTCCAAATCTTTCTCAATTTCCTAACAAAGTCTTCGTGCTAGTTTTATTATTATTTTATGAAGCTTTCCTGTTTTCTATAATGTTTTGTATTGTGAATTGGATACATAGAATTTGACGTCTCTTTCTCATTTTCTTCCAATGATTTATAAATACAAAATAAAAAAAAAGAAAATATATATTTGTCTCTTTTGCTTTTCCTTTTTGTGGTGATAATCCGAGAAATTGAAATAGTCCACTATTTAAAGATATGTTTCATCTGCTATTTTATTTGATGCATATTTATTGATATACAATTGATTCAAAACCATGTGTATTGCATTAAATTTTGGCCACATTAAGGGTATAAAATGAATCGAACCAGCTCGATTATAGTTCGACTTGAGCTCGAAAAAAACTATAGGCTCATGTGATCACACTTTGACATGTAAAATTTAAATAAATGTTGAAATATAAATTCAAAAGAGAATCATGATTGGTGTCTATTCAAATTCACTAGTATAATTGTATTAATTTTCTTGGAAATGTTCTTGTAATTTTACTAATTTCAGTTAATTGCATACATTCTTTTCAAAAATTAAAAAAATGGAAAAAATCTTAGTTTTTATTCGCTCTCTATCATCTCATGTCATTTTATTTTCTTTTTATATATGCACATGTTTATTCAAAATTCGTTAAGATTTGAAATTCAAAACTCACGCATAAAAATATGAGAGCAATACCGTTCAACTAACTTACTGCTCGACCAGAATATATGCCCCAATTTCTATTATTAATCTTCTTTGATTTTTAGATATTTATGTGGATTATAAGATAAGTTGTTTAAATCTTATATTACAATATATTTTTCATCTTTCAATGTACTCCATATATATATGTGTGTGTATATATATGCTAAATATACCTAATATTTCTTTTTTTAGTTTTTAAGGGTTCAAATTAAGGAGTTTGGTAAGTAGTCGCCATCAATTGTCATAATCAAACACGATTTATAAATCAAAATATTGGCCACACCAAAAACAACATATATTCTCTCTCTCACACAGAGACACCATCTTATAAATTTGCTTTGGACCGAGTCTTCAGTAGTATAAATTATACGTGAAGTCTAACTAATTATGCAATGATTCAAACTAATGCTTGTTCATCAAGCTTTTGTTTGGTTACATTTTGGTAAAACAATTTTATTATTATATATATATATATATTATATCATACATATTTTATTATTATTCTAATAATAAAAAAATCACTTAATTTTATTTTTAACCTAAAAATCCAACAACAAGTATTGATTTGACAGCTACAATAGATTTGTTTCTTTCCAAAACATAAACAAACATATCAAAATTTTCCAAAACAATTTCTTACTGTTTTCAAAACATAAACAAATATATATCACGTTCCCCAATTCAAATTTCACATCCCTCGACCCTTTTCTCAAAACTCATTATCCCAAAACATATAATTTATATCCAAACATTATCCAAGTCTTTTAATTAAGAGTTTAAAATTTTTAATTAAAGAAGAGTTAAGACTGTTTTATTTGAATTTAGCGTGATGGAATTAATTAATTCAGGGTATTGATCAATTTGTTACCTATGTATAACATCACATAATTTCTAGTACTATTTATAAAACTTTCTCGAAGTATTATGATTTATGATCAAGCTTTGATTTATATTTAATTTTGCCATTTTAATCGTCCTTTTTATTTTTTTTTATTTTTTTAATAAGTATAACATATTTAATCTTTTAATTACTTTCTTAAGATTTAAAGTCGCAATCGATCTATTTACACGAATGAATATTAATTATCAAGCAACCCATTCGACCTTAATTGTCCTTTCTGAATTGGATATTTTTTTTTATTGTGATTTGCTATCCATATGTAATATGATAAATAGACAAAAGTTTTCAAACTATTTTTATATATGTTTTACACACACACTCACACACATACACACGAAGACACACAGAATGTTAGAGTTGGATTGGCTGTGTTTTCATTCTCATTTTCTGTTTTCATTGTTTTAGAATGCGTTTTTATTTTATCATTGTTTTACATGTGAAAATAAAAATATGATTGGTTGTGAATTATGAAAATTTTGTTAAAAGGTAGAATGATTTAATGTAATAGTATTAATTATTTTTATTTAATTGATTGTGGGTCCTATTTTCTTGAAAAGATAAAAAAAGAAATAATTATTTAATAAGTTAGTGGATGATGATGGGATAAAAAGTTAGTATTAAATTTTATATGGGTCCCATTGTTTTGAAATGATGAAAAAAATTAATATTTAATTAATTGGTAGATTTTAATTATTTTTAAATTAGTATGTATTATTAATTTTTTATAAGTATTAAAATAAAAATAAATAGTATTTTTATTGAAAATATTACAAATAATTACGTTTTTGACTTTTGAAATAGTGTACAATGAGAAAATGATTGTCTAGAACACAATCAATCTAGCAATTAGTAGTTGTGCTAATAATTAAATTCATAGTTATTGCTTTGTTTTTGCCATTTCCAAATCTTTCTCAATTTTATAACAAAATCTTCATGCTGGTTTTGTTATTATTTTATGAAACCTTTTATTTTCTACATTGTTTTGTATTGTGAATTGGATACATATATTTTGACGTCCCTTTCTCATTTTCTTTGATTGAATTATAAATTTGAAATAAAAGAAGAAAATATGTATTTGTATCTTTTTCTTTTTCTTTTCCTTTTTGTGGTGATAGTTCGAGAAATAAGAATATTTCACTATTTAAAAACATGTTTCATCTGCTGTTTCAGTTAATGAATGAGTATCAAAATATATTTGATTAATACTTTAGTAAATATTTAATATATTTAATAGTTATATATGATATGTTATAGGAGATGAAATAACAATTTGAATAAATGATGTCAATTATGAGTTCAGTTTGAAGAACGAAAGCTTGCAAGAACTTGATTAAACTCTTGAGCATATTTTGATATAAAATTTATTCGAACACGTAGCATTACATTTTGATCACATACGTTTTATCTTTACATATAAAAATAAAATGAATAATGAAATATAATTCAAAAGAAAATAAATTGCCTATTGAAATTCAGTAGTATAATTGAATTAATTTTCTTGGAAACGTTCATGTGATTTTACTAATTTCAATTGATTGCATACATTCTTTACAAAGAAAAGCTTGGTTTTTATTCGCTCTCTATCGTCTCATTTTATTTTATTTTTCAAAGTTACTAATTAATTAGTTATTTTACGTGGAAAAGTCTTTTTTTTAAAAATTTTTTATTTACATCAGCATGTGTTTATTTAAAATTTGTTAGTCAAAAATCAAACATCACACATAAAAATATATGAGTGATATTATTAATCCAATTAATACCAATCGATTAGAACACATGCCCTATTTCCTATTATTAATCTTCTCCAATTTTGGAATATTTATTCATTTGTGTGGATTATAAAACCAGTTTTGTTTTTTATTCCACTTCTCATATATATGTACGTGTGTGCGCGCATGTGTGTGCATATATTGGGAATGTCAATGAGGTGAGGCGAGGCAGGGCGCAGCCGAGATTGCCTCCTTGCCCCTGCCTTGTGAAGTTAAAATAGTCCCCATCCCTGCTCTCATCCCTACGACAAGTACCTACCCCACTTCCCCGTGGAGAGACAGATATCCTTGGGTTACTATAATTAAAATTTATAAAATTAAAAAAATTTAAAAATAAAAAAGTACTAAACTTTCTCAATAATTTACATTACTTCCAAAATTAAAAGATTTTAATACACAACACACAATATTTAATTATATTTTATAATAAAATATTAAAAATAAACAATACATAAACATAAATTTCAACAAAGCATAACAATTCCTACTAATAGCTCTCCATTTTGGTTCGCTCTTACAAAAATATATATAGTTTTAGAAGCAAAAATTAATTTAATTAATTTAAACGAGTGAGGGTTCCCATGGGGATGGGGAGTATGATCCCCACCTCCACCTCGTTTAACAATCGATGGTCAAAATTATCCCTATTCCTATCCCCGTGAAAAGAAAATTCTCCATATATCTGCCCCATTACGGAAAATTTTCCACAAATATCCTGGAGATGAGTAATTTTAACATCCTTAATGTGTACATACACTTATTTTTTAGTAGTTTTCAAGGGTTCAAAAGAGTTTGGTAAGCAATCGCCATCAATTATCATAATGAAACATGAATTATAAAATGAAAATGTTGGCCACAATGAAAATTACATATATTCTCTCTAACAACAACAACCACCATTTTTTATAGGTTTGCTTTGGATTGAGTTCCGAGTGGGATGAATTATATATGTGTAAAGTGTTATAACTTAGAACAATTGAATCCTAACTATGAAATAATAGTAAAAAAAAATTCAATGTAATTGACAGCAAGATTTAATGTGGTTCAGCGATATGCCTAATCCACACGACAAAGAAAAAAGAATTTTATTAATATCAAATCAAAGTGCAAGTACAAATTTGAATCCCACAAATCTCACATGAACACCTAACACCCTCGCTCTAGACACCGTTTCAAAAAAATATCGCAAAAGCAATCTAAAATCACTCGTGTATGTGTCATCATCCTTTTATCTCGAAAGAAACTAAGTATAAATTGTGCGAAATTGGAGTCCTAGGCCAAGTTGGATTGCTTGGCATTTGGGTCTTCAAAATTTGCCGAGAAACAACCTACTTTTCCAAAATGTGCCGCGCTAGGTCGTGCATAACTTGTGCCTTGGTGTAGCGAGTTACTGTGTCATGCACCTGGATGCATGATTCTAGTGAAGTATGCACCTATGCACATGTTGCTTTGCACTGTCCTACTTATTTCAGTGTCATATGCACCCGAGCACGCACAACCTTGTAGTCGGGCACACAGTGCCCCTATTTTTGAGCATCCTGCATGCTTGGGTGCGCCTGTCCTATGCCCCGATGCTTGGCGTCCTACTAATGCTCACTGGGGTGTTCTCCTTGAGCCCATTTCATCTTATTGCTCCATTTCGCTCAATTCTTCTTTCGATTCTCATCAATTTGGCCCAAATTTTAAGATAAAATCAATAATTCCACCTTAACTTGAAATTGACCATTCTTATTCTTTGTGTCCTCAAAAGCACCTGTCATCTGAGTCTGCAAATATTAACCAAATCCAAGCAATGCTCGAATTTGATTCTTGGAGCAACCTTAGTCAACATGTTTGTCGGATTATCCTTGGTCCTAATCTTGTTAATCCAAATAATACCTTGAGATACTATATTTAAGATAAAGTGATACCTTACGTCAATGTGCTCTGTTCTCTCATGAAAAGCTTGATTCTTTAACAAATATATTGCATTCTAACTATCACAAAATATTGAAGTAACCTCAAAATCGATACCCATATCCTCAATTAGCCCCTTTAGCCATATGCCTTCTTTAACACCTTTAGCTAAAGCTATGTACTCAGCTTCTGCTATAGACAATGCAACTGATGACTGAGAAGTCGTCTTTCAGCTAATCGTACAACTCAAAACACAAAACACATAACCCGTCATGAACCTTTTGTTGTCCATATCTCTTGCATAGTTCACATCCATAGAGCCAATAATCCTAGTAGTAGAATTCAATTGACTATACCTCAAACATTTGTCTACAGAGCCTCTTAGATACCTTATAATCCATTTCATAGCCTGTTAATGAGTCTCTCCTGTCTTGTGCATATAGCTACTCACAACACTAATTGCATGTGAAATGTTTGGTCTAGTACACACCATGGCTTATATCAAGCTACCTACTGCACTAGCATACGACACATTAGACATGTGCACTACCTCTTCATTAGTACTTGGTAAATAATTTGATGAGAGCCTAAATAAGCTACAAATGGCGTACTTATTAGCTTGGACTTAATCATCCCAAAATGTTCTAGTACTTTCTCAATGTAATGCTGTTGAGACAAGTACAATAATTCTGCGTGTTTGTCCTGGATGATCTCCATGCCTAATATCTTCTTTGCACTACCCAGATCCTTTATCTCAAATTCTTCACTTAACTAGGCCTTTAAAATGCTGATCTCATATATGTTTCTATAGACTATCAACATATTATCAACATACAATAGCAAATATACTAGAAGGCTATCATTACATCTTTTATAATATATACAACAATCAGAATTGCTTCTAGTGTATTTTATATTGGTAATAAATGCATCAAATCTTTTATACCACTACCTAGGAGACTGCTTCAAGCCATATAAAAACTTCTTCAAGGGACATGCTTGATTTTGTTTCCCAGAAACAACAAATCCCTCTGGTTAGCTCATGTAGATTTGTTCTTTCAACTCACCATATAGAAATGCTATTTTCACATCCATCTACCCATGCTCCATATCAAATAGAGTAACCATGGTAAGTAAAACATGAATGGAAGTGTGTTTTTCAACTAGGGAGAACACATTATGAAAGTCAACTCCCTCTTTCTGAGTAAAACCCTTAACAACCAGTCATACCTTATATCTAGCATCCTTAACCCTAAGAATCTCTTCCATTTTTTTTTGTAGATTCATTTGCAACTTACAATCTTTTGTCCTTTGGGTATATCAACTAGCTCCCATGTGTTATTCTTATGTAGAGACTTTATCTCTTCACTCATAGCTATATCCCATTTATCATAATTTGGCCTGAAAATTGCCTCTTTGTATGAGACTAGATCATCTCTTTCAAACTCTTTGGTTGAACTCAATGCAAAAGCTACTAGATCTAAAAATGCAAACTGTTATGGTGGATTGATCTGCCTCTTCTCTCTATCGCAAGTCAAAAGATAGTTTTAGAGTGAATTATTTTTTACTGTTGATTAGGTGATGATGCACTCTTACCAGCTTCATCTACCATCTTCTATTTCTCTTTTGAAACTTGTGAAGTATCAATTTCAATCTCCACCTTCTCCTTAATGCCTTGTTAACTGCTTTTAGGCTACTCCACCTTCTTTATTATATCAAACTCATCAAATATCACGTCCCTGCTGATAATCATCCTGAGCTTTTGTCATCATTACACCACAAATGATAATTTTTTACTCCATCTGTATAGCCTGAGAATATGTACTTCTTAGCCTTTAGCTCAAGCTTTCCATCACGAACATGAGCATAGGTTGGGCACTAAAATACTTTTAAATTTGAGTAATCAATGAGAGACCTGGACCAAACTTTCGTTGGTGTTTTGTAGTCCAAAGTAGTTGATAGTGACCTATTCACCAAGTAGCAAACAGTGTTGATTGCTTTTGCCCAAAAATCCTTAGACAATCAGACCTTAATGAGCATGCATCTATCTCTCTCCAAGATAGTCCTATTCATCCATTCTACAACTCCATTATGTTGTGGTGTACGTACAACTATGCAATACCTCACAATTCTTTTTTAATCGTAGAATTCCTAAAATGCCTTATTACAACACTCCAATCCATTGTTAGTTTTCAAGCACTTGATTTTTTTTCCTGTCTACTTCGTGATCAAAGTTTTCTATTACTTGAAGTTGACAAATACCTCATCCTTATGCTTCAGCATATACACCCATACTTTCCATGAGAAGTCATCTATAAATGTTAGCATGTACCTAGCACTTCTTTTTGAAGAAACTTGAGAAGGCCCCCAAAGATATGAGTAAATGTAATCTAATGTGCCCTTGGTTCTATGAACCGCAGTGGTAACTTTTACCTTATGTTGCTAACTAAGCACACATTGCTTGTAGAAATTCAGCTCTCTAATCTTCTCTACACAAAGCAAGCCCTATTTGCTCAGTTTTGACATCCCCTTCTCACTCATATGTCCAAGTCATATATGTCACAATCTCGTAGTATCGTTGATTGATAAAGAAACTGCTGCACTACTAGAAACTATACTACTCTGCAAGACGTAAAGGCCATTCCTTTTATCTCCCTTCATGACAAGCAATGCACCTTTGGAAACTACAGAACTCTATCTCGAGCTCTGTACTCACAACCATGTTTAGAGTACCCAGTGAAATCAGATTTTTTTTAGATTTGGAACATGACGCGCATCTTTTAGAGTCCTTACTATGCCATCATGCATTATGATACTTACTGAGCCAATTCCTATAACCCTACATAAAGCATCATTTTCCATAAGCACCTTACCAACATCGTATTTTGATAAGTGATAAATCAATCTTCACGTAGGCACATATGGTAAGACTAACCACTATCCAAAATCTACTCGAAGCTTAGTAAGTTTTTGGTAACATTGAGAACAAGCCCACCATCAAACTCATCCTCAAAAAATCCTGCGACATCATCCTATTTTTTATTAGAAGTTTCACTTGTATCCTTCGCCTTTCCTCATTCTAGATAATTCCATTTTTGATGCCCCTTTCCACCGCACCTAAAATACTTGTCGCCATTTTTAGGCTTATTTCGGAGACTTTGATTAGCCTCTATTCATTCCTCTTTCTCTCAATTTCTCCTTCGCTACTAATCCTTCCCCACTTTCACTGTCGTTACTGCCGAGGACTTGTTTTCTCAACTTGTTGGAATTCAATGAAGTTATCCTCCATTGAAATTATATCTCATTCATACAGCAAAGTAGTGACCAAGTGCTCAAAAGATTTGGGTAGATAACACAAGAGAATCAACGCTTGATCTTTATCTTCAATTTTAACATCTATTCTAGCGAGATCCAAAATTACATTATTGAAATAATCATTATGCTGAGTAATAGATGCACCTTTTTTCATCCTCAATGTATATAGTCACTGTTTTAGATACAGCTGATTTGTCAGGAACTTTGTCATATATAGACTCTCCAACATTGACCATAATTCTGCTAGCGTACTTTCTGTGGTGATCTCTTTCAGTACATTATCTGCCAATGATAACACCAAAGTACCATAAGCTTTCACCATAAACTCATCTTTTTCCTCGTCTATTAATCTCAAATCAAAGTGTAAGTACAATTTTGAATCCCACAAATCTCACATGAACATCTAACACTCTTGTTCTAGATACCGTCTCGAGAAAATATCTTAAAAGCAATCTAAAATCACTTGTGTATGTGTCATCATCCTTTTATCTCAGAAGAAATTGAGTATAAATAGTGCAAAATCAGAGTCCTAAGCCAAGTTAGATTGTGCTACACGCCAGGGCACGCAAGTCTTCAAAATCTGTCAAGAAATGACCTATTTTTCCAAAAGGTGTCGCGCCAGGGCATGCACAACTTGTGCTCTGGTGTAGCAAGTTACTGTGTCGTGCGCCTAGGCACACAATTCCAATGAAGTATGCACCCAGGCATATGCTGCCTTGTGTCGTCCTGCTTGTTCTAGTGCCATGTGCTCCTAGGCACGCGCAACCTTGCACCCCTATTTTGGAGCATTCTATGCGCTTGGGCGCATGGTGTCTTGCCAGTGTGCATTGGGGTGTTCTCCTCGAGACCATTTCGTCCCATTGCTTCATTGCGCTCCATTCTCTTTCTAGTTCTCGTCAGTTTGGCCTAAATTTCAAAGCAAAATCAACATAAAGTCTAACTAATTATGCAATGATTTAAAGTGATAGTCATTCATCAAGTCTTTTAATTAAAAG
>JACGDI010005847.1:719870-740844 GCA_014898725.1 Jacaranda copaia
AAGAGGTAAACCACTTATTTTAAATTTCACATGGGATTAAAGGATTTTTGCCCATGAAATTAGTAAAAGTTGAGCCACAAGATTTAATCAAGAAGGGTACACACAAAAGGACATATTTGCACAAAAATAAACACAGTATGTAATTAATGTTAGCAAATATATCTGTTCAATTAGCATAATTTCAATGGACACGTTTGCCCAATCAAAACCAGACATTTTCACAAATATTTGTTAAATGAAAATTTTTTCAGTAGCTGTGTCTATTCAAGCACAAAATTCTAATAACTATAAATAAAGCTCTATATATTAGTTCAAGAAAAAGAAAGGTATATTCCTATTAATTTTTCCAATAAATTTCATAATTTTCTTAACAAACAAAATTTATATTTTCACTTAAGCATAATTCTTTTAGGTTTATAATTTTTGTAGAGAAAAATCCCAACATTCCTAAGTTTATTTGGTATAGGATTTAGTAAAGAAGAAGATTCATAAGGGTTTATATATTGCAAAAAATTTATGTACCTCTCATTATCTAACATATTAAAATGATAATAAAAAACTTATTACTAGAAATTAAATTATATAATATTATATTTTCCTCGACATGTAATTCTTTCAATTTGTTGGATAAAAAATTATTTTGGCATTTTTAATTGATGGGGCTTGTAGCTTTTATTGGTGGCAATTTTGATAAATCAAGTGTATTTTAAAGATGTTTTGGCAATGAAAACTTTTTAAAAGATTAGAGGGCAAACTTATGAAATAAAAAGTTAGAGGTCAATCCACTTTTCAGTATAATTCAAGGGAGCAAAGTGATATATTTACAATTTTATATGTTAACTTATGAAAATCGAAGAGTAAAATAAGTGAAATTTTATAAAAGAATAACCTATCAAAATATATTTCATTCCAAAAAATAATTATATAAATTTTTCATTTTCAAGAATCCCACCATCAATTTTCGATTGAGTTATTATTGACTTAGTAGATTAAGGTTTTGTTCAGGTGTAAATTGGGGGCATTCTCTCAAAAAGTTTTTGGAAGAATGAATTTTAGAAAGTGAAATTGGAAAATGTGATGGTTGTTTGTTGTGTTTTAGGTGGTAAATATAGAATAAATTAAGAAAAAATTATTTATTTATTTGTGTTTTGAGTGAAAACAAGATGGCATATCAATAACTTTTTGGTTGAGTTAGTAGAGTAAAATGAATATTTTAAAAATAGTTATATGTTTGTATATATAGATTGAATGAATGGTAGTATGTGTATATATATGTAATGTAAAGGAGATAATTTATGACAAGTAATTAGTATTGAGGAATGTATTAGAGTATGAATAAAAGGGTATTTCAGAGAAAGAATTTTGTATTTTGGGAGAGGGGTTGGGGAATGTGTATTATTTGTTTATTTAAATTTTAAATGTTGAAAAATATATTGGGAGATTGTAAACAAACAAGCCTTAAAAAACTTAATAAATTCATTTTTAATGTGCAATTTTTTTGGATTATTGAACTTGATTTGACCAATGATGATTTAATTTTAATAAGTTAGTTTTTAATTTTTAGAAGAAAAATATATTTTTTTAATTTTTGGATATGCAAATTATAAGATTAGCAAAAACATTTTTAATTTTTTAAAATTGGACAATCAAATAACAAAGGACTAAAATCTTTGAAACATCATATATTCATTTTTGTAAAAGTTTTTACGACAAATAAATATAACTAATCTTCAATTGAATATCAATAAATCAAAAGAAAACTTGTTAAATATTTCAAAAAAAAATTCAAATAAAATTATTTTGAAGAATTTTTAATAATTTGTTTTTTAAATTCTCGATTAAAAAAAAATCCTATTCATGTGCGTGCAACAGGGGCCCCTAAAAAGCCACATGTCGACCACATTAGACGACACCGTTTCTTAATATGCACTATTTGCACCTCGCAACGGCTCATTTCCCAAATCAGAGCCAAAACAACTCTCAACTCTCTCTCTCTCTGCGTCTCTGCGCATACAAATCTGTATCTATTTGTTCACTGTTTCATGTCAAAACCCTAGTTCCCAAATTGGAACTCCAGTAAGTTGCCAAAATTTACCGGAAGGCCCGAATTTTCAGAGCCATTGCATTGGAATTAAATTTCTTTCAGTTTAAGTTTGTTCTTGTTTTTAGAGTTTAATTCAGAATTTCGAAATTTTCTAGGGAGGAGTGATGGTTGAGATTTGTAATGGAGGACAGTAAGGTGATTATCGACAATGTTGATGTTAGCAAAGAGAACGGGTGTTCCGGAGACGGGCGGCCGCCGATTCCTAACCCTCATGGTGGCGGCGGCGGCGGCGGCGCCCACCGACATTGTTTGACCTCTGCCAGCACGCCAACTTCGTGTCCTAAGTCCCTCGTTCGACACCCCTCTTTGGTAAAAGTTCGCTTATTTCGTTTTATTTTTTCACGTACTTCTTTTTGATTCTGTTTTCAAGTTTGTATTGGTTTCTGGCTTTGGTAAATTGCGTTCTTTTAAGGCCATGGATACTTATTATTATGCCAGGATTACTTTGTTGCTCATTGTTGCTGAAAACAGCTATCATGCAATTACTGAATCCGTATTGAATATGGATAAGTTTCTTTCCTTCTATTCTACTTATTGATAGTATTTTAATTGTGATGGTGATTTTTTGTGCTTATTCAGAAAGGGATTTGGAATTGATTTGATGGTATCTTAAAATTAGGGCTGCATAGATTTTAGCTTTGATGCGACTGCGGAATTGCATTTCCAGTATAGGGAGCTTGATGTAATTTTATACGTCATTTTGTAGGCTCAGATTTTTTATGTTTGCACCTCCTCATTTTCCAATTATTTATACCCATGATGACTTACTTTATTATGGAATGTTATTTATTTGGTGCACAGATCCTAAAATTACTAGTAATTGTCATGGAAAGGATGTGATAGTTCTTTTTGGTCTTAAAGTTAACAGGAATTTATCTCAATGTAAAGCCGTCAGGTGGTGCTAACTTCACCTATCTATTTGACTCTTTGGCTATTTTAGACTGCAACTTTGCTCAAGTATCAGTACTGTGCTCTGTGCACCTGAATTTTAGCTGACCTTCTGTAGCTCGTTCCTTTGTCTACTAATTATATGTTATAATGTCTGCTAATTTATTATTTTCATCAAACCCATATTTTCTCAAAATTGGTTTTGAGTTGCATGAATGCATTTGTATATTGGAATCTCAAATTTGCAAATTTTTTCTGTTCGCATATATGGAGATTATGTTTTGACTTGAGTTTTAGCAGGTGAAGACCAGGTCCTCAGATATTTCAATTGAACCAAGATTCAATAGAGATGATAGTGACACTGAATTCATCCCCCTACTTCGCTCAGGTGCGTGCGCAGACATTGGTTCTCGGTCAAGTATGGAGGATGTATATGTCTGTGCTGACGATTTGATGCATGACTATGGGTTGAAAAATTCCGATGAAAGGCCTACTGCATTCTATGGGGTAATTCTTCTATTCTGAGATCACATTAATTAATGTTGTCTTTTCTTATGGCATATATGTTAAAACATGTATGTTTTGTACTTTAAGAAGTGGTTAATGGGATATTAACCCTTGGTTTTGAGAAAGGGCGAATTAACCCGTATTTGGAAAAAGGGACATAACCCCTTGTGTTTTCTAAGTTCATTTTGTAATTCAATAAGTTATAAAAAGATGACTTAGATGAGATAATTGCTATTTTTCCATTTTTCTGAAAACCCAAGGACTTTATATGCCTAAACGCTATTTAACCTTTAAGAAGTAACGAAATACTTTTAGGTTATTGGTGGAGCTCGCATTCAAATTCTTGGAAACAGTATTGGGAAATTGGGGATTGTCTTATGTGTAACTGTGAAACATTCAATGCATGTATCTTTTTAGTGCAACTCAATGCTTATTCATTTTTTGGATCAGGTTTTTGATGGACATGGAGGAAAGCATGCTGCTGACTTTGCTTGCTTTCACTTGCCAAGGTTCATTGTTGAGGAAGAAGATTTTCCTCAGGAGATAGAGAGAGTCATGTTATCTGCATTTCTGCAAACAGATACTGCTTTTGCGGAAGCTTGCTCCCAGGAGGCTGATCTTGCTTCTGGTACCACTGCTTTGGCAGCTGTTGTGATTGGAAGGTTAGAGTTCCTATAATTCTATATATTAAACTTCATGGACTCCAGTTGCCTTATATCACAAAGGATAAGATACGACTATGGTTGGTGATTTACTCAATTAAAGATGAAAACAGAGATGCTTCAGATTTGCTCTGTTTCTGCCCAGATTTGCTCATTGGTAGAGCTAACTTAATTTGGAAAAGATTGTGTTAGATCCCAGCAAAAACAGAGAATGCTATTACTGAATTGTCTTCTCATGTCTTTTCACCCGATGCAGCTCACTGGTGGTGGCTAATGCTGGGGACTGCAGAGCAGTTCTTAGTCGTCGGGGCAAAGCAGTTGAGATGTCAAGAGACCACAAGCCTATTTGCTTGAAGGAAAGAAAGCGTATAGAAGCTTCTGGAGGATATGTATCTGACGGTTACCTCAATGGACAACTCAATGTTGCTCGTGCATTAGGAGACTGGCATATAGAAGGACTGAAACATCAAGACGGCGGCCCTCTTACTGCAGAACCTGAACTTAAGAGCACGAGACTAACACAGGAAGATGAGTTTCTAATCATAGGCTGTGATGGCCTGTGGGAAGTGTTCACGAGCCAGAATGCTGTGGATTTTGCTCGTAGAAGGCTTCAGGAACACAATGATCCAATGGTGTGCAGCCAGGATCTTGTTGGTGAGGCGTTGAAGAGAAAGAGTGCAGACAACTTAGCTGTGGTTGTGGTGTGTTTTCAGCCACAACCACCTCCCAACTTGATTGCTCCTCGTGTTAGGGTACACAGGAGCATTTCTGCTGAAGGGTTGAAAGAGTTGCAGAGTTTCTTGGATAGCCTGGAGATTTGAGATTTGAGATTTTAGATTTGAGATCCTCCTTTCTTGCTCTTCTTCCTCAATCTGTTTTCCTTTTCTTAATTTTTATGTTGCGTGAGGATGTAACTTTCTAACTGTAACATATGCGGCGTTGGCATAGCCTTTTTGTTTTCTTTTAGTTATTTATTAGGCTAGTGTTCGGATTTTAATATGTTGTCCTCAACAGACGTATCGTTTTGTTTTCTTTTTAGTTATTTATGAAGCTAGCTGTTTGGATTCTTATATGTTGTCCACCGCAAGATCAATTGAACTGGCGTTGCAAATGAAACGATCCAAGCCAGCCTGATTGGTGTTTGACTGGCATGTTGCGTTGCTCTTTTAAATAATTTGCCAACACTAAGGGCCCGTTTGTTTTCATTTTCAAATCTCATTTTAACATTTTCTATCATTTGAAAATTAAAACACACTATTTTTCACATATTTTAACTCAATAATTTTTTATTTTTATTTTAAAAACATATATTTCAATAATATATATATTTTCTGAGTTTGTTATCATTATTTTTGTATCTCTACCTACAACTTATTAAATTTAATATAATAATTATTTTTTTTAATAATCTATCAAACCATAAGTTCATTTTTACTAATTACATTTTCAAAATTTTAAAACGATAGAAATGAAAAATAAAATAAAAATAAATAAAACGGACCATGAGTTTCTCAACAAATAGCGTTTGTAGTCCAACGGTCAGGATAATTGCCTTCCAAGCAATAGACCCGGGTTCGACTCCCGGCAAACGCATTTGGTTTTGTTACTTTTGTTTTTCTTTGAGGAACATATTTATTAAATATATATGTTTTGTGTTATTATTTATGAGTATCAATGAGGTCTAATTCAAATAATAAAGATACGATATGACAATACTATGATCGAGTTGTATAAAAATGTTCATAAACTTTGATATTAGTTATTGAATATAAATTATTTGATAATATAATTGATTTATTAAAAGATAGAGACAATATGATGTGTATTTTGACTTTAATAGAGTTATTAAATTTTAGTAAGAATCTATATTATAAATTATTTTTTTCAAATGATTTTATGAAACAATAGTTTCCAAATATCCACAATTTTTATTGTAGTTAAATATCCCATTTATCAATTTGCTCATGACAACACAATTCACTAGCTAGTTTTCCCAAATGATCAACACACAAAATTATAAAATAATATGCATCATCTATTTTATAATATTATTAATATTTATTTTATTCCTCCCATATTTTAATAAAATATACAAGCAGTAACAATTTAATGGTAAATTCATCATTCAATAAGAGACTCTCCGTTGCTGCAAGCCTGCAATTCTTCCTGCGCTCCTCTCTCTCCCCTATATATAAGTCTGTGTGTATGTGTGTGTGTATATATATCCGATTGTGAAGTCTATACTTGCAGATAGGTAATAGTGATTGAAAGAAATTGAGAAAGTAGAATGGGGTCTGCTGGGAGAGAAGCTTCAATTTCATTGGACGGTGTGAGGGACAAGAATGTGATGCAACTGAAGAAGCTCAACACTGCCCTCTTCCCCATTCTGTACCACGATAAATACTATGCTGATGCTCTCGCCTCCGGTGAATTTACCAAATTAGGTTTGTCACCTCCTCCCGCCGCCGCCCCCCCCCCCCCCCCCCCCCCCCCCCCCCCCCCGACGGCCGGTTTCTTGACGGGGTTTTTCTTATTTTATCATTATTGAGTTGAAGTTGAACTATTCCTTCTTCTTCTTTTTTTAATGGTTAAGTTGAAAATGTATTGAAGAATCAATCAATTATTTTAGTTGACATGCTGCATTATGTCTGTATAAAGAAATTGATTTCATTGTTGTTTTTGCACGAATTAGGGTTAGGATTTTAGGCTCGTGAGTGGGAGAAAACGCAATTTGCTTCTTTTTCCTTGTTTTTGCCCCCCCCTCTGGGGAGGATTTCTGTTATGATTTTGAGTTTGGAGCCTATTTCTTGTTTTTCATCGCTTAGGGCTCTTGGTTCTGCTTTTGATGGTAGAAGTGCATTCTGCTGATGTTTTCTTGTGACATCTTTTGTTACATTTCAGGCTAATTCTCATGTAGGGAAATTAGAAAATCTTTCCCTATTTTAGTTGGGGGTTAATTACACTTTGTCACAAGAACTATTCAACTTTTTATATTTTGCCTTCTAAACTTTTTTTCATTACACTCAATCATCTAAATTCTGTATTTTTTTACAAGAGGCCATATATTGTCCTTTTTGGTGGTATATTCCACCGCGATTCTGTCATGTGCAATGTACGTGATTCCAATTTACTCTTAAAAATAGGTACGTGCGTTGCACGTGATGGAATTACGGTGGAATATTCTATCGGAAACAACAATATATGGCATCATGTAAAAAAATATAAAGTTTAGATAATTGAGTGTAAAGAAAAAAAAGTTTAGGAGGTAAAGTTTAAAAAATTGAATAGTTCGGATGGTAAAGTGTAATTAACCCTTAGTTAGGGAATTTAGGAAATGATTGTTTTATTTTAAATGTTAGGGGATAAATGATTTGGAGAAAATATTATAGGGAGTGGTGTGGGGAAATGTGATATATATATTTGGTTTGGTTTATGTAATTTGGTAAATATTGTCTTGGAATAACATGCTATGTTTGGTTTTAATTTTGGGAAGGGACAAATTGCATTATAACTGTCAGATTGATATATTGTTGTCTTATTAGTGGGGTTAAGATGTCATTTCATATTATTATATTTCTGTATGTATAATTGCAATGTGAAATATATATTTAAAATGCAAAGATAGGTATTTTGAGATGTTTTGATGTTATTTTGAATGTTTTGGAGGAAATGGAAAAAACTATGCATGATTTTTCTTTTTTCTTTCTCAGGAAGAAAATTTTGAGAAAATAAAACAAACATAGCCTAACATTTCAATTAAACATCTCCACAAATCCCATTATCAAGCTCAAGAAATAAAATACTCATGTGCCCATCAAGTCGCATGTTGAGAGATTGAATGTGTAAGAGAACTATGATCAGGGACAGTGTATTGGCTTGCTGCTAACGGTCCGGAATGTGATCCTTCCTAGGTGGTAAATTTAAGTGGGTTGGAATTTTGAAACATAACAAAAGCATACCATGAAAACTGGCGGCTTTTATAGTTAGAAGATATGTTGATATGTTCCAAAAGTGTATCTGCTAGCAACTTCTGCAAATTCTAGGGTGATCCTTGTTTCATCATCCTATATTTATGGTTCCTGCAGATTATGCATGCATCTCTAAACTTGAATATTTCATCTTTTCAGCTTATTACTGTGACATTTGTGTTGGGAATATTGCATGCCGCCTTGAGAAGAAGGAAGGTGGTGCTCTTCGTGCATACATAATGACCTTGGGTGTTTTGGCTCCATATCGTGGGTTAGGTGTTGGTAAGTGTTATCAGCTTGTCTTCTTCGTCTCTTATCAAGAAATGTAATGTTGTTTCCGTTGGAGTTGGAGGGCTATCAAGTGAGTCACATTTAGGATTCTTTCACAATTTCTGTCTTTATCTTCCAATATAGTAATCTCAGGACTGTAATCTTAGCAATCCAGGGATTAGGTTTGTCTTAACAACTCAAAGAAACTAAATTCCATTCGGCTGTCCTCTTCTTATGTTGTAGGTGCAAAGCTGTTGAATCATGTGCTTGATCAATGCGCGAAGCAGAACATTAGGGAGGTCTACTTGCATGTGCAGACAAACAACGAGGAAGCCATAAAGTTCTACAAGAAATTTGGATTTGAAATCACAGAAACAATCCACAACTATTATGCAAATATTACACCACCGGATTGCTATGTTGTTACCAAGTTCATAGCTCCTGAGACAAACAAATAATACCTTGAAGCCAGTTTGGAGTGTTGATCTGATCAATAATAGGACTCTAGGCGGTTCTGGGATCTGAAGACCGTTCTTGGGGGTTATCATTCATTGGTTCTACAACTAGCATAGTGGTGTTGGTTAATCCAACTCAACTGTTACATGTAATACACGTACAATGAGGAGAGAAATTCTGCTTACAAATTTTTGATCACCTTTGTAACTCTTACCAATGAAAGCTTAAAGGCAAGTCATTTATGCCATCTTAAAGTTGAATGGATGTCTCGGTGTAGCAAAGCTTTCTATTGCTCTCATGGGGGCGCTTTTTGGGTGAGAGTGAGTAGACTTGAGATGCACCAAACGACATCGTTTCCTGTTGTACCTATTGTGATCGGATTTTAATGTTTGATTCTTGGATATGAGAGAAGATTGGATTTGGACGTTTCGATTCCTGAAACAGAGATGACGTATCATAGATTTTGATGTTTGATTCTCGGATGAGAACTATAGATTTTGATGTAGAGTCATGCTTAAAGAAAGTTGTTTTTCTTCATCGATGTGTTTTCGGTTCTACTTGGAAAAATAGTTTAGACATATGCACATCATAATTGTATTTTAATTGTCATAGGAACAAGGACTAATAGTTTTAGGCCTTGTTTGATATGGATTAATAGACTCAATATTTGACTTAAATATCACCTAGTGGGGTGTTTAATAGAAAAAATTAAGTTTGCGGGCTTATTTGCATTTAAGAGCAAACCTACATTGTAGCAACAATTAGTGGCTAGCAAGTAGCAGCACTCAAGGTACGATTACGGGCAATGAAATGAAATGATGTTGCAAATTGATATTGATGCCGTCCAATTTGTTTTAAAAAGAAAACATAGGCCGAAAGATAATTTTGCTACAAAAACAAGATGATCATCTTTATACTAATGATGAGCATCAAATAATAATGATTAATTATGCAAAATTTATATGATAACTAATTTATATTTATAATCTTCATTATATCAATAAATCTATAATCTCTATTATTTTTACCACTAATATAATATCTACTATTAACAAAATTCATTCAATGTGGCCTCAAAGCATCGTACTTGGCGCCTGTTCGAATTATGCACTAAGTAAAAAGATTCACATTTTTAGTTCCGCCCACAATCTTGACTTAATCCACAATACTAAAAGCATGCCACATGTGTCAAGCACTGCATGCAACTTCTGCATTAAAATATCTTCCTTCACTTAGTGAGATACGATTAGATTGGATTTTAAATTTTTAAATGATAAAGATGTCAGGTGATCTTGTCACTGGCGTCATAAGAAGCATTTTAAATGCATTTTCATAAGAATAATTTAACAAAAACAAAGACAATGAAGATATAATAATGAACTCTCAAAATTCATATGAACTTGTGATTCAGTCATGGCAGAAAGCAACAAGATTGCTTGTTGAATTAGAAAATTATTTGGCTCAAGAAACTAAACAATTGAAATAAAAAAGTCATACAGGACAATTCACATCAGGTTTCCTTCAATATTTGTATTGTGTGTCAGATAAATTATTTTACTGTGTGAATAATTGTGAATTATTGTATCCCCCACTTTTGGCGAAAGACTAATAACTTAAAAGTATTGTAGGTGCAACCCAAAATTCTCTTCCATTTAATATAATTTTTGTATGAAAAAACAACTAAAATAAAGGTTCACATTGCTAGTTCAGCAGGCTCAATGTCAACTTGATCTGCAAAACTGAAAAGTTGCCACACATGTCGATATCCATACATGTTAAGGATTCGAACCTTTAAATCAGTACGACAAATCTCAATTTAACACCCAAAATTAAAAATATGCCTCATTTGTCAAGCGCCGCAACTCGTGAATTGAAAATTCTTCTTTCATTTAATATAGTTCTTGAAAAAATCGCTAAGTATATGGATGCACGTACAAAAAAAGTCCACCTTCATTTATATATATAATTATAGCTCTTGAAAAGATAGCTAGATATGGGGATTCACTTCATTGACTTGGTGTATATAGACTTAGAGGGTGTTGGGTAAATTTATAAATTTATCAAAATATTTTATAAAATATTTGAGAATTTATAAGATATGAAAAAAGTATTTAGTAAATTTTTGAAAAAAAAGAGATTATAATTTATAAGCTCCTAACATTTTATAAGTTTTTTTTTTAAAAAAGTAATGAGTACCTAATTTATTTAAAAATTTTAACAAACTAGCTAGTTTAATTTTAATCATATTAGTTACAAAAATATTATTATTAATATTTTGTAAGTTTCAAGATATTATTTTATCCAAACAATTTATAAACTTGTTTTTGAAAAAAGATTTAACATTTTATAAACTCTAAAAATATATTATAAGATGTAGGAGGTTATAAAATCTTATAAGAGGGTGTTTGGCTAAACTTATTTAAAACATCTTATAAGTTTCTATATCTTATAAGATATTTTGGAACTTATAAAATGTTAAATCTTATTTTTAAAATAAATTGTTAAAGTGTTTGGATAAAATAAGATTTTAGAGCTTATAAGATATTAATAATGGTAATTTTGTAATTAAAATAGTTAAAAATAATAGAGTTTGTTAAAATTTTAAAAATAAATTATGGTCTCTTTACTTTTTTTAAAAGAACTTATAAGTTTCTAACATCTTAATTTAGGATTTGATACACTTTTTTTTAAAAAAATACCAAATATTTTTTATTAACTTATAAGTTTTTAAATATTTTATAAAATATTTTGAGAAACTTAAAAGCTTAGCCAATCACCCTCTAATATACTTTGACCGAAAACACTAAAAACGTGCTGCATGTAGCAATAATTACTGATACTACGACTTCATTCCTTGGGCTAAAAACGTGCTGTACAGAAATGAGATGAAACACAGCTACTACGGTGTGATTATAAATTTGAGTTGATGAGACTTGGATTGTTACAACTACATCCGAGTTTGGTTTTATGCACTCAAATTACAGTTAAGTACGAAGCTCCCACACCTATTCCCTTTTTATTATTTATTATCTATTTATTTTGGGTGAGATACACACGTATTCTTTTAATAAGCATCTTATTATACCTTTTATTTATTTTGTCATGGAATATACACAACTTGCTATGTAGGATACATGTATGAGTTCCTTCTTGTGATGAGTTGTTGCATGAAGAACATGTTTGCCATACAAGTATTAGAAAATTATTGTCCCTCCCCTTTATTTTTCTTTTTCTCTTTAATTTGTTGGTCTTATAAGATATGATAGGCTAGCAAATTAAGGAGGACAAGCCTCCACTGAGTAGTCAATATTATATTTATATATTATATGTACGAGATTTGAAGTTCAAATTCTAATATTTTTAGTGCACAAGTTAATATATATACATATATTTATACATATGCACACAAAGATATTATCAGAGATCGGATCATTAGGGTTCGATTTCCACCACAACATTTAGGATGCTACAATTCTAACCCTAAATCTTATACATATGAATATGAGGATCATATCAGTGGATTATTTTTTCACTCGACATAATATATATGGAGAGAGATAGTGTGTGTGTGTTGGTATACAACCCATGCAGGCAGTGACAACATGCATTCAAGTAACGTCTTCACATTGTTCCCGTTGGCAGCATTTGGTGAATATTATGAACTCAAAAACTTCAGTTCTTTGTAACCCACAATCTCCTTTCTCTCTTCTCTCTCTATCTCTATGCATTCATACATAGGTTTCTTTGAGAAATTCTTCCTATGATCCGCAATTTTGGGTCTGTCTTGCAGTGATAAATTTCTGGGTTTTTTTGGTTTGTGGTCATTCTTGAGCATCAATGTTGATGGTGAATATTCCATATTCCATATATAATCTTGATGATGAAGTTGAAATCTGTGGCCATCATCTGCATGTAATGATAAATGGGTTTTTGATTTTGCAGGGATTTTCTAACTTTTCCTGAGGCTACATTATCAGGTTTGTAGAAAGGTATGCTCTTCTGAAAAAGGTGTGATTTTGATCACTTATACTCTTTGAAATTTTCTTGAACTCCCTTTTTGTTGCTTTTAAAATTTAGAAAATAGTTCTCATTCTTAGTGCGGGCTTTCTATCGTCAGGTAGGTGTCGTTCCTATCTAACGATTTTGTTTTAATGCAATCTACACCGTTTAATTGGTATGATTGTAAAATAAGATAAAAAGATAAATACGTCGTTGCACGAAAAATAATGATCAAACAAGAAATGGCAAATCAAATTAGTGACTACTTTACAAATGGCTAGTAATAAATGCCTTTATTTAAAAATATTATTTTTTAATATTATGAAAACATTAATAAACAAATTGTAATAACTATAATAATATTTAAATAAAGAAACCAAGTAATCACTATGTGATATGGCTCCTAGTTGTGGTACAAGGTGCATTCATTTAATATATAATTACTATCTTGCAATTATATATACATCTATCCGCCAAGCATGTTTTTATATTAAAAAATACAGAAATTACTTTTTCATAGTAATAAAGAGGTCAAATTTGTCAATTACCTTCTTCGTGTGTTGGCATCTCAACATGTTAGTCATACCAAATTTTAAATGGCACTTTCTAATTGGCAAACATCCGTCCGGTACGTACGAGGCTACCTGACAATAGAAATCCCCTTTTTAGTATTAGAATTTTCTCATAGTTGCAGTGATATATGACGTCACTTTTTGTGACATTTTATTCTAGTTTGAAGATCTTAGGCCTTGTTTGGGTACGTTTTGGGAAGCATTTTGAAGATGGAGGTATAGAAAGGTTTCTTTGAGAGCAAAAATGTTTTTGGATGAGTTGTTTTTAAAAAGTGGAGCTTTTATAGGTTACATATTAAATAGTGCCAAATTTAATGTGTGAATTAATATAAATAGGGTCGATATAATGACAGTGGTATCAAATCATGACGTTAATTATATTTTATAATATAGAATTTGATAATGATTATTAGCGTCTTTTTTAAGAAGACAAAACTCTTGTAATTTTGTTTAGAATATTTCACACTAGGAAGATTAACACACTAGTTATTATATACAATTTAATATATCTTAACATAGGAGATAGAAATAATATATGATACGTTTTGAGTCACAACTATGAGGAAAGAGAAAGATTGCAAAGAAAGGCTCCAGCTACAGGAGAACCAAGAATAGGGAGCTTCCCCCTCTCCCTCTTCGTCTGACTCTTTGGTCTTAAGGACGCTAGTTTTAAAAATGATGGCAGATTCAAATTTGTACTATTTTGTTTGGATTTGTGACACAAACAGACGTAACCAAGACAAGCCTTATTAGAATCTCATTTTTCATTCTTCTGAATCTCATTAAATCTGTTTCCTGTCACAAAGTGGAAGATCAAGTTGAGGAAAATGACTGAATCCAAAGCAAGCATATCTTTGATTCCATCCTCTTCCAGACAGTTCCCTAATTTCAAGCAATCCATAAATTTGAAGTATGTGAAGCTTGGATACCATTACCTCATAACACATGGAATGCACCTAGTTTTGTCTCCTCTGCTGGTTCTTCTTGCAGCCCAAATCTCCACAATTTCTCTCCAAGACATCTATCTTCTTTGTGACAATCTTAGGTTCAGGTTCAATCTTGTACCTGTGATCTTCTGCTCGGTTCTGTTGGTCCTTATGTCAACCATCTATTTCCTCAGACGTCCACGCCCAGTCTACCTGGTGAATTTCTCATGTTATAAGCCTGATGATGATCACAAACACACCAGGAGCACTTTCATGGAGATATTAAGGTCGTGCGGTTTGTATACAGAAGAAAGCCTTGAGTTTCAAAGGAAAATTCTTGAAAGGTCAGGCCTTGGTGATTCGACTTATCACCCGGAAGCTTTACCACCACCTAAGCCAGGTATGGCTCAAGCAAGAAAAGAAGCTGAAGCTGTAATGTTTGGTGCAATTGATGAGCTTCTTGCTAAAACTTCTGTGAAAACCAAGGACATTGGGATTTTGATTGTGAATTGCAGTCTTTTCAATCCCTCGCCTTCTTTATCTGCTATGGTTGTTAATCATTACAAGCTCAGAGGAAACATAGTTAGTTACAACCTGGGAGGAATGGGTTGTAGTGCTGGTTTAATCTCTGTTGATCTTGCTAAAGATCTTCTACAGTTACATCCCAATACTTATGCTTTGGTAGTCAGCTTGGAGTCTCTTACTCTCAACTGGTATTTCGGTTCTGAGAGATCTATGCTTCTTCCAAACTGCCTCTTCCGGATGGGAGGGGCGGCCATTTTGCTCTCAAACAAGATGTCCGAACGCTCGAGATCCAAATACCGGTTGGTCCATACCGTCAGAACCCACAAAGGATCAGATGACAGATGTTTCTCATGTGTCACAATGATGGAGGATTCTAATGGGGAAGTTGGAGTTTCTCTGTCAAAGGATTTGATGGCTGTTGCCGGTGATGTCCTAAAGACCAACATTACAACTTTGGGTCCTCTTGTGCTTCCTATGTCTGAACAGTTGCTTTTCTTTGCAACCTTGGTGGGCAAGAAGCTTTTTAAGATGAAGATTAAACCATATATCCCAGATTTCAGATTGGCTTTCGAGCATTTCTGTGTTCATGCCGGAGGAAGGGCTGTGCTGGATGAAGTAGAGAAAAATCTTAGGCTGTCTGATTGGCACGTGGAACCTTCAAGAATGACTCTCCATCGCTTTGGCAACACCTCAAGCAGCTCTCTGTGGTATGAGTTGGCTTATTCTGAAGCCAAAGGAAGGATTAACAGAGGAGATAGGATCTGGCAAATAGCCTTTGGGTCTGGCTTCAAATGTAATAGTGCAGTTTGGAAAGCTCTTAGGACTATAAATCCAGCAAAGGAGAAGAACCCCTGGATTGATGAAATTCATCAATTTCCTGTGGAGGTTCCAAAGGTCTCTGCTCTCTAGTACTGATATTGCAATTAGGTTGTGGGCTATCGTAGCATTTTATAGGAGGATTTGATGTGAAGGTTCAGGACTTAATGGGATTTCTTATCCCCATTTGGGTTTTTAGTCTGTCGTTCACAAGTGATATAGAAAGTGTGAGCAGAAGCTTTTTGTTTAAGAAGTAAAAAAATTGTAATAAAAGTTAAATGCGTTTGCATATAATAATGAAAAGTTCAAAAATAAATGTAGAAATGACCGAATATTGCTTTGAACTTTAAACTTTTTACCATTGATTTTAGAGAATTAAAAAGCAAAAGCACCACTTTCAAACTTCAAAACACTCCAAAGCAATTTAGACAACATTTTTTTGAAATTGTTGCAGACACTTCCACTGAAATTTTAACGAGTTGTTGATATTCTTCTTGAGTTCTTTGGGCTTTATGGGGGATGTATTTGACCTGTAAATCACATGAAGAAAATGTTGCCAAAATACTTTAATGCAACAAAAATTAATACACTAAAACAGACTTGCAACAACGACTATACCAAGTTACAATTGCCTATTCCCTGATCAAAGAAATGTGAAGAAGATACTTGCAATAGTGACACTAATAAGAACAATTCACATAAAATTAACAGTATACTGTCCCATGTTGCATTGATTCTGTTTATGAAATGCATTTGAAATGATTCCTACACCCAAAAATCTCCTAAAAATCTTAAAACAGATATCAATTGACCGTTCTTCTCATCACAACGTTCCACAAATAGAACATGTAAAAATGCAGACAGCCCAATCCTAAAATTTTAAAACCCAAAGCATCTGTTAATTGCCGTCATTGCAGAACAGCAAAACAAGTAGGCAGGGATATTAAAAGTTTACTCCTTGGAGGACTTGTTGATCAGAGATTTATGTATATGCGGGATCACACCACCACCAGCTATAGTTCCTTTGATAAGAGTATCGAGTTCCTCATCCCCACGAATAGCCAGCTGGAGATGCCGAGGTGTGATACGCTTCACTTTCAAATCCTTACTGGCATTTCCAGCCAACTCCAACACTTCAGCAGTGAGGTACTCTAAAATGGCTGCAGAGTAGACCGCAGCTGTGGCACCCACTCTTCCATGAGCAGTAACTCGCTCCTTCAAGAGCCTGTGGATACGTCCGACAGGGAACTAGAGGAAAAAAGTAGAGTTACAATGTCCATCATAAGGCTACCAAAAAGATGAAATATCTTGCATTTCTGCAACAAAATTATGAACTCAAAGTTTCATGGAGATTGCCACAAAGCTATTTAGACATATCAACAGGTTCTCTCAAATCTCTCCCAAAGCAAGTAGAAAGAAATTGCAGCTAACAGCAAAAATGCAAGGACATGCATCCTTACAAGCTATATATTAATTACCACAGAGTCGTTTCATCCTCCATGGGACATCATTGAATCCAAAAGATGGATGATTTACATGTTATTTTAACGCCAGAAAGTTATCTTTAATAATCATTAGAACAAGAGGGCCTAGAGTTTACTTTTGGAATGCTGTCCATACGCCTTATGGGCTAATTTATGCAAGTTTAAATTATCACACCCCAATTCTACTTTGAGATCATACTATCCATTGAGCTGCAGCTCTAGAAAATATGAAGATCCACCACAATTCAGATCCGGCCCTCGTCTAATTTAACTTTTTTATAGTAAAACAATGCAAATTTATTATTCTTAGAGGGCATCAACTGTTCTATTGCGAGCCAGCCGCCAGACTACACTTGTCTCCACAGAATTTTCTTCAATTCCAACATTGGAAAAATTGACAACCAAATATCAGCAGGAAAACTTAATCTACAGTAAAGCCCATCCTTAGTAGAACAAACAATAATTACCGGCACACAATGAACAATTATCAGCAAAAATATAACAGTATAATCACAAGAAAGCCAGACAACAAAAAGAAAAGAAAACCCACAAGAAATCTGACCCAAAATAAGAGGGGGGACGGGGGATGGGGGAACCCAAAAAGTCCAAAGGAAACACCACAATCCACATCACTTCTAAGCCCATAAAACCCACAACAGGAAGCTAACAAAAAATTAAAAGGCCAAGAAGAGAACAAGCAGAAGCAAAGAAATTGAAGGGATCGGTAAAATTAAGAAGAAAACAGCATAAATTATAGGAAAACCTGAAGACCAGCGCGAGAAGAGCGAGAGATTGGTTTCTTCTTGTCCTTATCTTTGTCCTTTGAAGCTGGGGTTTTCCCCGTCAACAGACCCTTTGCTCCTTTCCCCGACATTCGTCTTCGCTAGATAGATCGACACTCTACTTCAACGTTTCACAAAACAGCAGGAAATTTGAAGTTTTCCGGACAAAAAAAGAAGAAAAAGAAGATAATCGACTAATCGAGTACTTCTTTCTCTCTCTGTACTATGGAAACTGTTTGGATTGGGACATTGGAAATTTCAGAAGCCGTTTATTACATTTCGCCCCCTAAAGTGTTGGATGATTTGCAATTCACTCCACTTAGTTTCAAATCAACTGTTTTTGAGTGATCCTTTTTTAGTCTATACTCTACACTTTGACTTCAATTCAATAATTTATTATTTAGTATTAATTATGAATTAAATTATGGGGCATTTTGAATAATAAATATTGATGGTGATACATCAAATTAGCCCTCCAAATTAAACCTTATACTTCATTGATATGATAATCAAATCGATCTAAAAAATAGTTTATTTTACAAGAGCTAATGTTCATACAAATAAAGAATGACATATGTCAAGGCATTATATCTCCATTACAAACATAATGGGTAGTTATGCTCATAGTGGAAGTAGTGGACTTCATGCTGTCAAGATAGGAAATCTCATGTGTATATAGGATAAATTGTAAAAAGAGAAAAGATTATTAACAATGAGATTACTAGAACATTTTTTTTGAGATTAATTCTCTCCTATCTTTGTTATTGTTGCTTAGATTTTATTTTTGCATCAAATATAAATGTGAATTATATGATATTTTAATGGACTGACAATGGCAATAATAAAGTGATGACATCAATTATTATCCCATACTTGAAGAGTTGATGGAAAGGCTTAGAATTTTGAGGTAATTTATATGCAACTCCCAATTCCACATCCTTTAAGACGTTCTTTCATAAGGACATAATCATTTATTTCGAGTGTTATATGTAAAATATTTTGCAAAGTTGGATCTTTTATGTTTGGAGATAGATCCATACATTATAAATAGTGCCATTTATAAGAACAATGATCAAGTATCTCTTTACAAGTCCCTCGACCAATAAATTTATCATAATATTAAATTTTATCATACATTTTTAGAAATTAAGAATTTTGATATAATTTATAAATTATTTCTCTTGTTTTTTATACAAATAAAACTTTTACCACTAGTATCGCAGGGAGAAGATCTCATAAAGTTAAGATTTTTATGTGTGACAATGAATTTGAATATCTTTCTTGATATTTATATTTTAAAAAAGTACTTATTTGTTGGCCATAATTTCATTTAATATTGGCCATAATTTCATTTAATATTGGCTAGTGGACCATGTTTGGGTTGTACTCGTTCGAGGCCGGCCCTAGTAGTTCATTGGCTGCTAAGGGCCAAACCCCATAAAAGCTGGCCTAGATGTGATCGTGATCATGTGATGTAGTCTGATTTTATATAGTCACATGTTGTAAGAAAATGTACTAACAATCTTGACTAGGAACAACATAGACCACCATCAAACTTTACAAACACTTTGATCCACCATTTTCTTATTAAATTTATTTTTCCTTTTATCATCTTGCTCGTTTTGCAAGAGTAATGATGAATGATTGATAAGTACATCGAAAATATTGCAAGTAGAAAGAATGGTTCGAGTAAAATAATATTAATTTTAGATCGATTTAACATATATATGAATAAATGATTCATACATATATCAAAATCTCTATTAAATTGTTAGGTGTTCAAAGATATTATAACATTATATAATTGATCAATACTTGGATTTAAAACTCAAATGAATTTAGATCACAACAAATTCAAGTAAAAATGCACAATCTTAATCTAGCAATAAAAGGAGTATCTTTATTCAGTCGTAAATAATTTTTATTTTTTATAATTAAAAGAGTAACTATAGATTGCCCTTGTCAAATAGAATGCAGACCGTTTCTCTTATTTTATCTTGTAAATTTAAAAATTGTCTCATTCATTTTTGTATCATCAACAAAATAAGATTGCCTAATAGAAAGATGCCCTACTTTAACTCTTTACAAATATAAGGTATGTGTTACTAATTATAATTTACTAATATTTGTACAATATATGCAAAGTTGAAATATAATTTGTAGAAATCCCAATAATATAGCCCAATTATAAAATTATAAAAAATGTTTGCAATCATCAGATGTTTTGGAGGCCCAACCTGCAAAATATGGCCACATTGCCAAAAAAAACCAAGAAAATAAAAGAAAAAGAAAAACACGCGAGAGCGCGCTCGCACACACACGCGTTAAAAGCCCATTACTGGCACACATATTCTTATCTTCTCTTCCATCTTCTCCATATCAGATTCGCAATGAATCCACTGTTTGTCATGTAGCTAGACAACCTTCGATCTTTGTTTTTCAACAGCGGATCACATCCTAAAGATTTTGGTTCCTCTAAACAGTAATTCTTGCTTAAGAAGCTTCTGGGCTTCAATGGAAAACGTTTTTGGATACTTTAAGTTTGTTCAGTTATAGCTCTTTAGTGCTTTTTTCTCGAACTTGATTGAGTTTTGGTGCAATATATCTTGGCTATTTCTTCCTTCTGGCTCAATGGCTACTGCTTCTTCTCGGAACCCTTTTAGGATTAATGCCCATTCCCATAAAAATTCGAGATTTTTGTCTCCAAAAGAGGAGTTTTCAACTGTTAATTTTCCTTCAAATGTGGATTTTTCAAGACTCAATTTCAACCCAAGTTTGTCCTCCGCTTCTACTTCCAAGGTGCTTGCTATTAACTTAGAATACTTCATTTTGTTTCAATGTTAGTCGGAACAGATATTTGTGTGCGGGAATAGATTGAAGTTCTTCTCTTTTGGTTTGGTGCGTGTTGTTGACTTTTATGCTATTTTTTTCTTTTTCCTTTTTGATTACCAATCGTAATTTTGGATGCTTCCTTGTTGAATGTGTCTGAAACTCTCGGTGATTTTTTTTTTTTTT
>JACGDI010005847.1:740899-754108 GCA_014898725.1 Jacaranda copaia
AGCCAGATGACGAAGAGGGATGAATTGCAGGCATGGGTTTTTTTCTTGTCAGGCAGCTTTGCAAATTGTTGTTTCCTATTTTTCCTGTTTACATTAAGGGAAAATTAGGTGATCAGCTACAAAAGGAATGCCCTATCTTTAGTTTTTGGCAAATTTTGCAAAGAGGCTAGAAAGTATAAACATGTTTCTTGGCCTACAATTGCTTGTTTGAGTTATTATTAGTAGGTTTCAAATTGTATTGGTCGACGTTCGGGGACATGCTGGTGAATTATACAAAATTTTGTTCAGAGAGTATATATATTTTGGTTTTACAAGTAACAAGATCACTTGAAGCTAATTCTACGTTTATATTTTCTCAAATGCTAGTAAGTCTTTGGTTTATATAGTTTTTAAGAAAAGATTGTTTCTAATATGGCATTGATTAATGTAGGAATATTGTGGCCATGTAAATTCTTCCTCAAATGGTGATGGTTCCATGGACCAGAAGGTGCCAACACCCATGCTTGATATGATTGAAAATCCCATGAATTTAAAAAATTTAACATCAAAGGTTCGACCAGCTCCAAGACATATTTTGTTTTTACTCCTTGCAAGTCTTGGACTTTGAAGCTCAAGTTGCTAGAACTAGCTAATGAATGTAGTCTCGTGCAGGAATTGAAGCAACTAGCTCATGATATTCGATCAGAATTATCCTTCATGTCAAAAACTCAAAAATCCTTCACAGCCAGTCTATCAGTGGTAGAGCTAACAGTTGCTATTCATCATGTTTTTCATGCCCCAGTGGACAAGATACTCTGGGATATGGAGGACCAGGTAAAATCTTTTCCATCTGTAAGTCTTAATTCTTTAATTTTGCACTTATGTTGCCTTTATCAGTTGAAGGTGGTATGTTGTGGAATCTCATGTGTTCATGTGCGTGGGGGGAAAGAGAGAGGAGCGGGGGGGTTGGAGTTTGATCAGCAACTATGAATTATCTGATGAATCTCATTGTGTAACCTGTAACAATGAATAAGCAAATTGGACACCCGCTTTGCGATAACTATTTCTGCAGTAAAAAATTCTATCATAGGGCTTCACTTGTTGTCATCTGCTCTTGACTTGAACAGACATATCCTCATAAACTTCTCACTGGAAGGAGGTCCATTGTGAATGAAGTTAGGGAGGTAGATGATGTTGCTAAATACACATGTCGTAGTGAGTTTGATCCGTTTGGACCGGGGCACGGATGTAGCAGTATATCTTCTGGACTTGGTAATGTCTATCGCCTTCTCCCTGCTGTGTATCTAATAGAAACTTAAATTTCTTGCTGTTGTTGCAATAGAATTTTTTGTATTTGGTTACTTCTGAAATATCCAATGTCTAATAACAGTTCTCATTACAATGTTGTCAATATATTGTAAATTGAGCTTCACAGCTTCAATTTATTTCCATTCAGGAATGGCAGTTGCACGAGATATTAAAGGAAAAAGAGAACGTATAGTTGCAGTGATCAGTAATGAAACAACCGTGGCCGGTCAGGTTTATGAGGCTATGAGCAATGCAGGTTATTTGGATTCAAATTTGGTAGTGATACTAAATGACAGCCGTCACTCCTTACACCCAAAGCTCGAGCAAACCCCTAAGACATCCATTAATGTGATATCTAGTACTCTGAGTAAGCTGCAGTCAAGTAAACCTTTTCGGAAACTTAGAGAACTTGCTAAGGTATTCACTATTGTCCTCCCTTGAGAAATAATCCAACCATAATATCTAGAAAATATCTGCTCCTGGAAGGCATCAGAATACTGTCTGTTGTTAACTTTTGAGACAATGATGATCTCACCAATTGGTAATTGTTTCAGGTACTTACAAAGAAGATTGGCGGTGGAATGTATGAGTGGGCTGCCAAAATTGATGAGTATGCACGTGGTATGATTGGTCCTCCAGGATCAACTCTATTTGAGGAGCTTGGGTTGTACTATATTGGGCCTGTAGATGGACACAATATTGACGACCTTGTCTGTGTATTGCATGAAGTGGCATCATTGGACTCAATGGGACCTGTTATTATTCATGTCATAACAAAGGAAGACTATGAAGTAGAAAATAACCAAATGAGTAAAATATCAGAAGAACACCCTGAAGGTTTGCTGCATGTCTCGTTGCTCTCCTTAATGGTTTGATTTCTATAATCACTTTGTGCTTGAATGAATAGCAAATCTTATTTTTGTTCCCTGGAAGAAAAATAGAGGCTTACACTTGTTTCTCCAAGGTTCGAGCTTTTATAAACTTTCAATTACAGTAAATTAATACTAACAACACAATTCTGAGCTTTGATCCTTGGAGTTTCCATAAATGGAAATACCATTTGGAAACAATCCAAGTTAGATATGTAGACTGCACTTCATCTTCATAATTATGATATGCGACAGATGCAAGCTCCTGAGGTGTGAGGCCAGGCAAGGCTGGGCCTGGCCTTATTTAGAATATTTGCACCCACATTCAGAAGCAAAAAGTTTACCTCGTTGTGTGAAAAGTCAGTTGCATCTTGCTTTTGTTAATGGCATGCATTAGATGCTAGCCTCTTTTCTCCATTTTAATAAAGAAATCATCTTCTCTTAATTGATGTATTAAGTTAGGGGGCTGATGCAGTTAAGAATTGTTTTAGGAGTGGGAGAGTTTTTAAATGGAAGAAAACAAATAATTGAATATATCTAAATATGTCTGAAGCAGTTATTCTGGATTTTAAAAGGCCAAACAAACATGGAAAATTTCAACCTATTCTAACTTCATTGCATGAGAATAGCCAAATATCTGAATGGGGTGAGTCATTCCACGTGGAATGCCCTTTCCTTGGAAAGTCCATTATCTTTACCAAACACAGCCTTAGTACGCCCTTCTTGCACTCAAGTTAATTTTTTTTTCAACTAGAGCACTAGTGCAATGACCCCTGTTAAGAATCATGTGATGGAGTAAATTACCAGTCTACTGCTTTTATTGAAAGAATTTTGATCCTTCTAGTTGTAACGATTTCTCTCTGTCCTGAATTCTTTCCCCTTATAATGATGTTGGCAAGCAGGTTCCCTCAACATTGAATCTTTGCCGTGCAATTCTCAACCTCAAACATATAGTGACCACTTTGTAAGGGCTTTGATCACGGAGTCAGAGAGAGATGAAGACATCGTGGTTGTCCATGCGGGGATGGGAATGGAGTCATCATTTCAACTATTGAAATATAAATTGGCTGACAAATTTTTTGATGTTGGCATGGCCGAGCAGCATGCAGTGACATTTTCTGCCGGGCTGTCATGTGGGGGATTGAAGCCTTTTTGTATAATTCCATCAGCATTCCTCCAGAGAGCATATGATCAGGTTCTCTCTCTCCTCTCATGACACACACAAGCACACATGAATGCTCATGCTTTGAAAATTTCAAATCCAGACTCAAATACTTTCGAGCCGGCTCGAAAAGCTTGCTAGCTGGCAAATTGTTTACCTATAGCTATTTAATACCCCTACAAAAAATTTATCACATCAGAATGTTTCTGATGCCAAATCCACTCTGAGTTTGATAAATACATTGCGTGCCGAAGGATGTGTTCATGTATGTCCTATAGATTTACCCATTGTTGATTGCAAATTGGAAATTGATATTCAAAAGAATGATTACTTAATTGCAATATTGATTTTGGAATTTGGACCACTCAATTCATTTGCATACCCAATGAATACCGAACGTGTTAAGGTGCAATTTCCAGCTTACCTTCCTCATGATTTTCTCAGGTAGTTCATGATGTGGACAGGCAGAAGATTCCAGTGCGTTTTGTAATTACAAGTGCAGGGTTAGTGGGATCTGATGGTGCAACACATTCAGGAGCATTTGATATAACATTTATGTCATGTTTGCCGAACATGATTGTGATGGCACCGTCAGACGAGATTGAGCTTGCTCGTATGGTGACTGCTGCCGCGCACATTGATGACCGGCCAGTTTGCTTTCGCTATCCTAGAGGTGCCATTGCTAAGATGAACCCTAATTCATATCTCAGTGAACCTATCGAGGTGATTCTTATGATTCAGTTGTAACTCTCTGATGGACTGTTTTTAATCGTGAACTTCTAATGCCCTTGATCATACGTCTTTGTGTTAGATTGGTAAAGGGAAAATAATTGTAGAGGGCAAAGATATTGCCCTTTTGGGCTATGGTTCCATGGTACAAAATTGTCTTCGAGCACATTCCCTTCTTGCAAAGCTGGGAATAGATGTTACTGTTGCCGATGCAAGATTTTGCAAGCCACTTGATATAAAACTAGTGAGAACGTTATGCAAGAACCATGAGTTCCTTGTAACCGTAGAGGAAGGCTCAATTGGAGGATTTGGAGTACATGTTGCTCAATTCATTTCCCTTGACGGTCTGCTGGATGCTGGAATTAAGGTAAGTCCTTTTGGCTTGATGTAGATGAATCTTTTACTTTTGAATTTAACTTTTTAATAGAAACGCTTCTAAGATAAGGAAAAATTTACAATATTGAATTAGGAAATGAAACACAGATCTAAATAAAGTATCCAAACTGAACATGAAAATACTTTGCTTCTACTTCCTTAATTGGTAAAATAAACAAACTTATTGATTCCACCTATGCCAAACTTTCATTTTTAACTAAATCTTCACTTTTTTGCCTTTTTCTTTTCTCTTTTTTCCCAGTGGCGGCCCATCACCTTACCTGACAACTACATCGAGGGTGCATTGCCAAAAGACCAACTTGCCCTTGCCGGGTTGACTGGCAACCACATTGCTGCAACGGCATTGAATCTCCTTGGCCGCACCCGTGATGCTCTTCTCTTAATGTGCTAGTACATTGGTACATAAACGGCGAAAGCTACATAAACGGCAAAAGGATACAATGGATCTTTCTGCAGTGGCAAGAAGATGTAGAGCAAACTAAAGCCAAGCTGGTCATATACAGACTCAATAGTCATTGATTGCTTTTGTACAGAAAAACCCTATTGCTCAGTTGTAAGAAGTTTCCAGAAACTGTTCGTCGAAGACAGCAGAAATGGTGTTTATTTTCTGATTGGTTGATTGACTTTAGAGGGTAGCAGTTGGTTTCTCCCTTGGTCTAATGTAAGCAGAGTTGTTATGATAGTGAAGAAGATGCTTCTGCAGCCCGTAGTTGGTAGAAAGTTTGTTGTGATTTAATGAAGATAGTGTTTTAGACTTGTGGCAGCTTTCAGTTTTAATTCTCACATCATAAGATCTTGATACGATATTAGGACAGTCACACCTACACACACATCATGCATGGTTAACTTCTTATAAATTACAATTTTTAATTATTCGAGTGATCAATTGATTTAGTGGTATTGTACTCGTATAGGTATAAGCGTGAGGTTCGGAATTTGAACCTTTGGTGTGTGTGCGCATGCGTTAAAATAAATGTTTACTTTTATTTGACAATAAATTATTTATAATTATAATAAATATGTTTTAAACAATTAATATTAAAGAAAACTACATGAATGGACACGTGGAAAATGTGGGAGGCAAAATAGTCGTCAGATCAAGTATACAACGATAGATCAAATAATATATTGCAATAGCCAATTTTTAAATTCATAAAAATATACAACAATATATAAGCTGACGTCTATAATACTTGTAATTTTAATTATTTAATGATTATTTATCAATTCAATTTGAAGTTAGTGCTTTATATTATTATGTTAGAATATACAACTAATTTTCTCATATATTTTGAAAAGGGGTAATAAAAATTGAAAAATGAATTAGGTGTCGCACAATGTATAATGTTATAATTTGAGGAGCAAAGTGCTATTTGCATATAGCATAATGAATTCACCCTATTTTACATGATTATGATGTCAATATTTTCCCATAAATTGCATAAACATATTCAATTGTTTATCAAGCTTTCAACCCATCTAATAACAATTATTTATAAATATTTCAATAATAGGTTAATCTATATTTTTTCACACCCTGCATTTTTTTTTTCTTTTTAACGTTCCATATGGAATTGACCTAATTGCCATTACTCCTCAAGTTATTAATCAGTACAAAATCTTAAACTATTTTTTACGTTCCATATGGAATTGACCTACTCCTCAAGTTATTAATTAATACAAAATCTTAAACTCGAACTTCTTTAATATTTTGTGGATTGTTAATATATTGTCGCAATATTATAAAATTAATTGTTGCAATAAGTAGCAATAAAATAGTCTCCTTTGTATTTAAATGGCAAGTTAGGATTTTCTATTTTTTTGCATTTAGTGCAAAAATGAAAGAAAAAATTAAGAAAATGTTAATCAACTAAGTAAATTCACAGAGAAAATTGTCAAATTTCCTCTTGTATCTTTTGTAATTAAAATTTGAAGACCAAAAAAGAAAAGAAAAGAAAAGAAAAAAGGAACCTTCTAGGGGCAAATACATGAAACAAAACTAAATTAGAGTAACTTAATAGATTTGATCGATAAGTTAAAGTTTATTTAAGTTGACTTGTTAAACATAATAAATCAAACTTAAATATATATTTTTTATTTGATAATATTTGAAGTTTGACTTAAGTTAGAGCTTGATTATTAAAAAATAATAATAAAAAAATGTATAACAAATATCGAGTTACTTCAACTCAATTAGAACTCAATTAATGTGTAAAAAATATTGAGTAATTTTTAAAACTCGTTTAGAAATAAATTTTAAAAATGCTTGACTGTTTCACAACCATGTTAAAAAATGAAAAATTTTACAATTCAAGGATAGTTTTGTAATTTCATAACAGTGAGATGTCTGAATTTTGGAGGCTAGTTTAGGTAGGATGATAAGGTGGGATATAATATTTTTATTTTATGTTAGTATTTATTTAGTTGATATAATAATAAACATTTAAACCCACATGAATACTAAGAATCCATATTTATATATGTAGCTCTCATAATAAATTAACCTCCCACCTCTCATGGATTTATTTATCATGCCGACTAAATTATACCATAAGTCCACAATAATAAAAAATTATATAAATTATCATATAATAAATAATTGTGAAATAATCTAAAAATCCAACCAAACTAAGGCTCAAAAATAGAAACTAAATATTGACCTAGTAATTATTTTGACAGCCAAACAGGCTTTCCATTACAGCAGATCCACTGGCCCGGGCCGGGGGCCTCCTTTTGTCTTGTGTTTATATTTTGAGGCCAAATCCTAAAGCTTTTGCTATTCTGCCCCATCGCCATGCAGACGCACTCTGCGCTCTCAATCAATCAATCAAGCTCTGAAGATATTATTTGTTACATTGTCCTAAATAACAATAACTGGTAAGGAGAGAAAGTAGGAGCCGAAGAGAAGAAAACATAGACAGCAACAAAAGTAAAGAGGTGGAGAGTTTTTGCTTCTTTATTCTTTCTACAAATTCTTGCCACCTTCTTCTCCGGCGGCGCTTTTGCCAGCCGGGAAAAAAAAAAAAGAATTTTTAATAACAGCCCTCTTCTTGGTTCTTTATTTCTTTCTTTTTTACCCATCGGATAATCGTCGCTTATATTTTAAACCACCCACATCGAGTGAGTTCTTGAATCTTGATAAGTTTTCCTTTGTTCCAAGGTCCGTTTTTTCATGCATTTTCTTTCCTGTTATGGTTTTGTATTTCATTTCCAAAAACGTTTGTTGGTTCTTGAAATCTTTGGTTTTAGATTTCTTGTTATTGCCGCGAAAAATAGTTTATTGAAAATCGTTTCTGGCGGGATTACATATTATGTTTGTTTTGCCTCGCTCTTGATCCCATTGGCTTGTTGATTCGTAGAAATATATGATTTGTTCTCGTATTTTTCTTTCAAGTTCTGGAGTGGAAGCTGATGAAAAATTAAAAGATCGCATTATGTGTTGTAATAAGAAATAGCTCTTTTCTTGTATTTTTCAGAAGGGTTTCTTGGAATTAAACAGAGATTAATAAAATAAAGAAAGAATATGATTTGGGCTTTATGCATATGATATTGGAAGCAATCTTGACTGGAAATTCTGTAGGAATAATCTGTATGCCATGGGATTATGATATAATGCTATTTTATCCCTTGAAAATATACGTCTGATTCCTATTAGTTTATTAATATGTTCTTACTCATTCGGATTTTATCATGATTATTGACACAATTCATACGGACAGCTCTTTCAAAATCTCTTCCATGTGATTAGGAGTTTGTGTTTACTTTAATTAGTCTTAATGCTCTATTATAACAAGAGATTACTATTGTAGTGTAATGAATTTGCATCATGCTCTATTAGAATCTCAAGATTTTGGTAATCATTAATTCACATTGATTATATTTTCTCTCAATCCTGCTTTAATAACTGCTGCATGTGGTGTGAGCATAGCAGTTTTCTCAGTTTCTTTTTGTGCTTAAGCTGCTTATTGTTATCAGGGGTTCTTGAAACCTCAAAAGATTAAGACAATCTCTATTCTATTTTCTTTTTTCAGACATTTTCTGTGAGATAAATACCTTCTTCAATCTACTCACTTGTTTATTTATCTTGTTTGATAGCCAGCACAATGGAACACCTAAAGACTCCATTTGCAGGAGTCGTTAATGACATTAAAGGAAGGCTGGCATGCTACAAAAAAGACTGGCTTGATACATGTGGTTCTGGTGCAAGGTGCAGTTTTTTTAGTTTTTCATGTTGAAAGGAAAATATATCGTAACAAGTGAAAGAGGACTTGAGGAGTTTAATAATGTTTATCTTTGTTTCTATTCCAACAATTCAGGATTTTAGCTCCAACAGCATACATTTTCTTCGCTTCTACTCTTCCTGTAATTGCCTTTGGGGAGCAATTGAGCCGAGAAACAGGTCACTTCTTGAATTTCTAGTCCATTAGGTTCACTTTTGGCTTTGTGATAGCAAAGTTATAATGAAATAAGGGACACTATACACTAGTTGCGTAGTTCCAAGTATGTTTTTGAAAATTTATTTGCTTTTATGGTAGATGGGAGCTTGAGCCCCGCTGAGACGCTTATTTCTACTGCCGTCTGTGGCATCATCCATGCTGTTTTTGGTGGACAGCCATTATTGATTTTAGGAGTAGCAGAACCAACCATTATAATGTACACCTACTTGTACAATTTTGCCAAGAATAGGATAGGAAGAGAACTGTATTTAGCCTGGGCTGGATGGTATGCAGAACTAATTTTTCTCTTTTCGTATTGTGCCTGAAAATTTGCCGCTTAATCTGTTCATCAGATTTCCGTTTTGTAAACAGGGTCTGCCTCTGGACTGCACTGCTGCTGTTTCTTCTTGCTCTATTCAATGCTTGTACCATCATCACTCGATTTACAAGGGTAGCAGGGGAACTTTTTGGCATGTTAATTTCTGTTCTTTTCATCCAAGAGGCTATCAAGGTACTATTTTTCTTCTTTCTCCTCGAATTTTCCCCCTTCTGGCTAGTCCTTGCTTCTGCTGGGATGATTACATTTGTAACTAGTAATATTGGATCACAGGGCGTGGTGAGTGAATTTCAAATTCCAAAAGGTGAAAATGCCGCAGAAGAACAATACCAATTTCACTGGCTTTATACTAATGGATTACTCTCAATTATCTTCTCTTTTGGCCTGCTTATCACTGCCCTGAAGAGCAGAAATGCCAGGTCCTGGCGTTATGGTACAGGTATGGGAGGTTCATTGTATTGATAACCTCAATGCAATATAACTTCAACTAAATTTTAACCTTTGACCAATTTGGACAGGCTTCTTTCGCAGTTTTATTGCAGACTATGGGATTCCACTTGTGGTTGTGCTCTGGACGGCTATATCTTACAGTGTACCAGGCAAAGTTCCTTCTGGAGTTCCGAGGAGGCTGACTGGTTCTCTTCCTTGGGAATCTGCATCACTGTACCATTGGACAGTGATTAAGGTATTAAATTGAAACAAAGTTGTATATTTCAAACTCCATAACGATTGTTCATCTCCATGATGTCTCATTATCTTCTTTAGGACTTAAAATGCTGCCTAGAATATGTTCTAGTTCTGTTAACCTATTGTTACTCAAATATCTGTGTAATTTTTCTGCATTATATTCAAATATGTCGCTTCATAATATTCACTCTGAGCTTGAAATGATAAAGATTACGGCAGATCAAGATTCTTTCACCTCATGAACTTGCAGGACATGGGAAAGATATCAGTGGGGTATATTTTTGCTGCCTTCATACCAGCCGTGATGATAGCAGGACTATACTTTTTCGATCATAGTGTGGCTTCACAAATGGCACAACAGAAGGAATTCAACCTGAAAAATCCATCTGCTTACCATTATGATATCCTGTTGCTGGGAGTCATGGTATGGGGTTTAACTCGTCTTGATGAGCATTTTAGCTTTTCTAATTCTTATCTTATTGATCAGGCCTTTCCCTCCAAGAGAAAGATGAACTTTTTTGAATTCTTTATGGCTCTATTAAAGAAACTTTAGAACTTCTGTGATCTCAGACTTTGCTTTGCGGTTTACTTGGACTTCCTCCTTCCAATGGGGTACTTCCACAATCTCCTATGCATACTAGGAGTCTTGCAGTCCTTAAGAGGCAGGTGGGAAGCATGATTCTACAGAAAATCCTCTGCATAATGTTTATACCTATATGAGTGGAATATGTTCTTAGGAAATATTTTCTCCCATCCACAGCTCATTCGGAGGAAAATGGTGAAACGTGCAAAGGAGGGCATGAAACAGCAGGTGAGCCATTCAGAGATCTATGGAAGAATGCATGCCGTGTTCATTGAAATGGACATTTCTCCATCCGTAAGTGCTACTCTTTCTTGAATTCTTGTAATTGTGCATTATAAACATAGTTAAAATTTTAATTGAAATGTGAACTTTTATATTGCTGCAGCACACTGTAGACAAAGAGCTGGCAAACTTGAAGGAAGCAGTCTTGAAGCACGATGATGAAGGAGATATGAACGAAAAATTCGATCCCGAAAAGTGTATAGATCTCCACTTGCCCGTTCGAGTAAATGAACAAAGAGTCAGCAACTTTCTGCAATCCATACTTGTGGGACTAGCCGTGTGCGCTATGCCTGTGATTAAGATGATACCTACTTCAGTTTTATGGGGATACTTTGCCTACATGGCCATTGACAGCCTCCCTGGTAACCAATTTTGGGAGAGAATGTTGCTGCTCTTTGTTCCAGCACGTCGACGTTTCAAGTAACCACTGCATATCCTTCATTAGTGTAAAAGAACTGACTCCAGCATATTATTACTTAACTAATATGAATTCTTCCTTTGGCAGAGTCATTGAAGAACTCCATGCTTCATTTGTGGAATCAGTACCGTTCAAATATATCTTCCTATTTACACTCTTTCAATTTGCCTATTTCTTGGTGTGCTTTGGAATCACATGGATACCTATTGCTGGAATACTCTTTCCACTACCATTCTTCCTTCTGATAAGCATAAGAGAACACATTCTTCCGAAAGTGTTTCCACCTCATCATCTTCAAGAACTAGATGCAGCAGAGTACGAAGAAATTGTTGGCCATCGTCTTAGGGCTCAGAAGGTACATTAGCTCTTTTCCTTCTTATTTTACAACAGTTTTAGTAGCTGCTTCATTTGTGAATGCTGAGCCCGAGTTTAAGCTGTATGGTGAAAACAGGATGGAGAATTACCTGATACGGATAGTGATGAAGAGAGTTCTCCCGACGTATCGTCCGCTGAAATATTAGACGAGATGACAACCCACAGAGGGGAACTAAAGCACCGGTCAAGCTTTACAGACAAGCAGTTTCAGGTCAGTAACACATGTCCACAACAGCATTTAAGCAGTTTTTGTCCGGATACTGTCCTGGGAATTGATGTAATTACATTATGTCATTCCAGGTCTTCACCAATGAATCTGGTGGGATGTAAGAAACATTTGTACTGACACTACCCCTTCAGAATGTTGTCATGAATATTATCTTCAACAACTATAACATAGGAAGTTCAACAAAATGACACAGGGACAAGAGACAAGAAGAAAGATTGAAGGGAAACTCGACAGATAGGAAAAAGTTGCCTTTTCTCGACTAAGAGTAGAAACTATGGGGTCATTTGCACGAAAGTTGCGTCAGCCCCCTCCATTGTTGTTTCCATATAAAGTGTCTAAGTGAATAAAATGAAAAGAAAGAACGTTGACACGAAAGAAAGGTGATAGAAAGACCATCATTAGGGATCAAGACAGCTACTCTCTTCGAGTTATGTACTATATAAACTGCATTTGGGGAGCAACAAAGATTACATATATATATTTTTTTGCCTCCTACAATTGGAGATTTTCTAATATTCACTCACCAGTTAGGAAATAGACAGATCAGACTGTCTTTCTATTCTTCTGAAGTTGATGTTTTATCACTTAGTTTCTGTTATAAGCAGGCTGATATGTTTCGGCATGTAGAATAATTATGATGCATTTTTAACTGTAGGATATTGTGCAGCATGAATTTGCAACTCTGATACTGCGCTTCTCTGCCACATTTTGTAGTTCAAAAACAATCCGTGCATGTATTTTACAAAAATTTAAAAATTATAATAGACGATAAAGTAATTGAAAATATGGAGATAGAGATATCATTTCCAAAATTTTGCTTACATGAGTATGCCTTGTCCAAGGGATTCGGATCAAGAGAGTAAATTGACTTCAGGACCTGGCTAGATTGCTTTCATTTCCCAGGCTAAAAGGTAAAAGCGAACACCTGAAATCAAGAAAAGCTACACGCCTTCTATTCCAATCTCAGCCTTCTGGTTCGTGAGCATATGGAAAACTTGTTGATATGGTTTTTAATCTAGTAGGTGCACCAGAGTGAATAAATGTTGGAAAATATTTGAATGTTGTTAGGGTTAGTTGGGGGCTTGCTAGACAAACATTATCAAATGGCACATTTTAATTACATGGTCTTTAAGGTATCATAGGTACCATCATGAATTTACATGTGACGAATATTTGAATATTCGCTCGATTTAATATGGAATTCATTAGATAAGACAAGACAATATTAAAGTATTACTTTTTTATGAGGATTATAAATGAGATGCTCAACTGTAATAGAATAATATCTTGTAGAGTTGGACCTTTTATATCTACTGAGTGGTGAAGAATTTAGACAGCATTAGACGGCGTTGTATATGGAATAATGATCATATATCCCTTTTCAAACCCTTTGATTGGAGGGCTTCTACTGATACCAAG
>JACGDI010005847.1:754547-770633 GCA_014898725.1 Jacaranda copaia
CCCCCCCCCGCCCCCCTGCCCCCCACTTGGCAAGCAAGCATGAGTGAGATGCATTGATTTGAATCTTTTAATATGAACATGATCCAATTAATGCAAATTGATCGGTTGTGGGTGAAGTCAACTCAACTTAGATAGAAAAAAAAGCATATTTTAAGATATTTTTAAAAATATTCATTTAATTAGTGACATTTATATTTATCCAAATTAAAACCATATTTCTATACCTTAAGGCCTCGTTTATTTGATGATATAGGATGTAGAGCGACGGGATGAAAAGTATGATTAAGATAATTATGTGTTTTTTAAATTATATTTATTTTGTGGGATTATATGAATAATAAAAGTGGATATTTGTATTGAATGTTTACTTTAATGTGTGATAATATTGAGATAAATTTTAAAAGACTAAAATATTCTTAATTAAAAAATTCATTTATTTTGCTATTTAACATAAAGAAATTAATTTTTCTTCAATCCAACACAACATCCGACTATTTCCTCCATTTTAATACAATATTCTTACACATGAAAATAAAATGTTAAAACGCAAAGAATTTAGTGTACATTTTCTTTTTGTTGTCAATATCATTACCTCAATTATAATTATATATGTATCTTTAAATTATTTTTAGTGTAAATACATTGGTATAAAAATAATTGGTACAAAAATATATAATAACATTAATTAAAAAAGAATAAATAAATAAAACCAATGGAGGCGGAAACCAAAAAAGGGAAAAAAAAGAAAAAGAAAGAACGAAAGAAAGAAGAATTGCTGGTCTTGTTTCTCAAAGTTTGATCAAACGGAGAGGACAATATTATAATTTAGGATGCCCATGAGGAGGACATAACTGGAATTTTACAACATCATCCAACCACCTTGCGGCTGTGAGATTTTTATCCCACCCAAATGGAGCGATGTCATATCTAACAGTTAGTATTTACAGTGGCGGGCTCACCTCCATCTACTGGGCCTTACTCATGCAAAGTAAACCGTAGATAATGTGGGATGTGGGCTTTGATCCACCCACATCCCATTAAGTGAACGACCTCTAATTTTAAAAATTAGAGGTAAAAGTAGGTTAAGTTAGGTTTTGGCTTAAATACGTCAAGTTTATTGGACAAATGATAAATCGTAGCCTAACCTATTATTAATAATAGGAATTTTTTTAGATTTAAACTTAGCTTTTTTAATAAATTTTAAAGTCTTAACCTGGCCTAAATGCATACCTAAAAGTCTATTTTTTTTCTAAAACTTCAATTAAATAAATTTAAATTTTTAATATGTTCAAGTTTGGAAGTTGTAATTATAGAATAATAAAAATTATAAATAACATATGTATAATTATGAAAGCTCAAATCTAAATCTGAAACAATATTAATTCAACAAAAAATAATGTTACAAACATAAAGGATTTTATAGAAGTCATTGCTATTAAAAATTAGTAAGAAGATAACTATATTTTATTATTGTTGTCAATTAATGATAAATTAATACAAATTAATAATAATAATAATAATAATAATAATAATAATAATAATAATAATAATAATAATAATAATAATAATAAGTGACAACAAATTGATAAATAATTTGAAACAATATTTATGTTGTTACCATATTAGTCAATGTATGTATGTGGTAGTAATGATAACTTGTATATAATTAATTTATTGTAAATCTTAAACTTATATTATAATAATTATTATAAAATAAAAATTATTATCACTTTAACATATTTTGTAATTGGAAAATTTGACTTAATTAATTAATATTTTATTATTAATATTATTTTTTTATGTGAATAAGGATTAACGGACAAGCCTATTTGGCTTTGCGAGCTTTTTAAAGAGTTTAAACCTAGTTTATTTAGTTAAAAAGCCTAATTTTTAAGCTTTGACCTAGCCTTTTTATTAAATAGGCTAGGCCTAGGTGGGCCATAAATAGGATAGGCCATAAACTCTAACGAATAGCATGGCCTATTCCCATCTCTACTAAGAATACAAGTCATTTTTCTTTTAATGTGCAATTTAAAATTTTGTTAATTTTCTGATGTGAACTCAACCTATCAGCGCCTTCTTCTGGCAAATTCACCAAAATAATCTGAGAATAACAACATTATGATGTAGCATATTAGACAGCATATGATCCCTTTATGATTAGCTTTTTCAAGATTGTAGTTCTTGTCATTTAGACTGGTTCTTGCATGAGAAATCGCACTAGTTTGATTCAACTATATATCATATACCATAAATGAATTTCCCAAAAAGAATCATATGTATTGCCTGCCAAAAATATTTCTTCAAATGTTTGCAAAAATTTGCAAAAAATTGCAATTCCTCAAGTTTCTTCAGTGAGTTTTGATGAAAGAGAGTCTTATATGTGTACTTGAATGTGTTGAGCATTCATCTTAGCTCTTCGTTCTATAGTCAGAGCCCAGCTAACCTTTCAAATCCACCTTAACAAGCCAGCAAAAGATGGTCACCATCCCTTATGACAGCAAAATCTTCAATCAAGGCTCCATCTTTCGTCAGAACTTTGGTAGGATGAAAGCCAAACATCTGATACCCCAAGTCCAGCAGCTCTTGAAGAGAACCTGGCAAAAGAACCAGCTTTCCTTCTGCATCACCCCTTTCCTGACAACTTATAATCACTCTAAGATGGTTCTTTGGCATCGTAAGATCGAGAGGAGGTGGAAAATATGCCCTTCCTCCTGCAAAAATATTATGATATAAGTAGTGATGCAATAATCTTCCTAAGACTTTAAGGTAATTCTAATGTGGCTGATTCCCTCAATTTCACAAGCGGTTCTGCACTAACTAATTGTTCACTCTTTTCAAATGTGATTTCTGTAGTATGTATGGCCATGCTCAAGGACATATCCGTTCAAGGAGATTTCCTTTTTTGATCAATCAAATCCTCTTTTCAAACTGTACAAGCTTCTTCTCGAGCATACAGCTTTCTTGATTTTGATGGTGATAATATTTATGCAGATGGATCTTATATATTTTGTACAATAAGGTATCAAGTAGATATCTACATGAATCCAAATTTGCTTACCTTTCAAATTCGCCTTTGACCACAAAATGAAATTTGAGTAACCCATCCTATTCTCTTTGGAAGAAGGGGCATTTCCAGTTTTGTCAGTGCTTGAAATAATTTTGTGTTCTCCATAATACTATATTTCTAATGTCAATAAGGTTATGCGAAAATTACGGAACTCAATCCCTATACTATTTCAACATGTGAGCTTTCTGAACTGGTCACTTTGATATGCTAATGCAAATTATTATTATCAAAAGGTTTTAAGGTTTTATATAGAGATTAGGTGCACTCCACTCTTTTTTTCTTATTTCATTTAACATGTTTTTCTGTTACTAGAATGCATAAAGAATTCTTAAAATTCTCAATAATATACTTCAAGCTACGAAAAAACAGAACTGTAAATTTACCTTCATTCCTTTTGTGGTCATTTGTGATGATCCCTGCAAGTGAATTCTGAAAATTGCTTGCCTTCCTTCTGTGTTTACTATTGGCCATGTCTCTGGTTGGTGATTTGTCTTCTGGAACCATATGAGGTATTGATGGTTCGCTGGAGTACTTTTTGAGGTAAGGCGCGTCCTGCACAACAGGAGTTGGACTCATTCCCATTTGGTCTGTTTTTTGGTTATCGGATTCTTGCTTGGTTTTTTGAAATAATGCAATGATCTCTTCCTGGCCCTGATAATCAGCTAAGGCTCGTGGGGTCCATCCATGCACATCTGGCTTATCTATATCAGCTCCTTGTTCGATCAAAAACTTAACAATTTCTATATTTTCTTCAGAAATAGCTGTGTGGAGGGCAGTGGTTCCCAAGCTATTGAGCAGAGTAACGTCCCCACCATACTTGACGATTTCTTTGAGTAGGTCTAAGTTGTTCTGCTCAGCTGCAAAGCATGCAAACTGACCAACATCACCAGAAGATAATGTTGCTCTGTTATCAATGAGAGCTTTAATTACAGCCTCGTGCTTCCCCAATAATGCATCCCACAGTGCAACATTTCCTTCAGAATCTGCATTGAAAGTGTCAACCTCTGTTAAAGAAGATGCTTTTCCGAGTTGTGTTTTCAGAAAAAAGTTCTCAGTTGTTCCATTGAAGGAAGCAAAATATGGATGGTTGCAATAACATATAGTCAATATAAGACAATGGACTGTGTACAAACAGAAAAACCACTCTAGCTGCTTAAGAGGGAGTTGGGTTAAGCCCATTCAGAAGGTCTTATAGGCTGCCATGCCTTATAAGATGTTAGATACAGATTTTAAAAAAATAAGCGCAAAAGTATTTAGATAAAACAAAATTTTAGAACTTATAATAAGTTAGTAATAACAATTTTATAATTAATATAGTTGAAATTAATAGAACTAGTTAAAATCTTATTAATTACTTAGGAATCCATAACTTTTTTCCAAAGAATTTAGATGACTCTGTCATTTTTATTTTAAAAATTTATAAGCTCTTTTCTTAAAACTTTTACTGTATATTTTATGACATTTTATAAACTTTCAGACAATTTAAAAATATTTTTTAGAAACTTATAAGTTCATTCAAACACCGATTGAATCTCAAAATAATTATTGAAAAGAAAAATCTATCATTTGAAAGTAGAAAGTGTAGGCTTGAAAATGATTAATCTAGAAAAAAGAAAATCGGGTATTCATCTAAAAGTACTGAGGTGAAAGATAAACTCCAAGATGCTTTAGTTGAAGTTAACCAAGTAAAGTACCTTTTCTGTTAGGGTCGGCTCCATAATCTAGAAGTAGAAGTACACATTCTACACTTCCTTTTGCTGCCGCAAGATGCTGTGCATATAACAATAAGGTTACTACATGTAAATAACGCATAGCCCATTCTTAAATAATACGAATAACAATGGACATACCAAAGGATTGCGCCCGTTGCTATCTGGCTCATTTGGGTCCAAACCTTGTCTCAGCAAATGGTGCAACAATAGATCATCCCCTCTGTTCACTGCAAAGCATAAGCTGAGAGGCACTTCCATCCTTCCATGAGCCAGCATGTGTTCCGTGTCGGTCAAAATTGCTTGCATCACCGGGTCTTTCTGCTCTTTCAGATGCTGCACACAACAAATGATATATAACACAACAGTAGTCACCATTTTCAAAGTTTTTCTTGTAGAATATTTGGTTGAGCTTATAAGCTCTTCGAAATATCTGCTCATAAGATGTAGTGTAAGCTTTCAAAATACATGCCATTTTAGAAAAAGTGAGAAGTTTCTAACAAAGTTCGTTAGTTTTAACTATTTTAATTACAAAATTTTAATTAGTAACATTTTATAACTTCCAAAATCTTATTTTATCTAAATGTTTAAAGAGTTTACTTTTAAAATAAGATTTAATATCTTATAAGTTTCAAAAATATATTATAAGGTAAAAGAACCAAACACCATCTTAATCTAAAAAAGAGCAACCATAACAAATAGCGTAGCATGGAATTGGATAGTTTAACTAAAACTATGTGGGGTGTAGCTCTACAAGCCCGTGCAAATAAACTATTTCTCCAGTTGATCAGCCGCACAACAAAAATAGAGAAGCACTTATTTACCTGAAGAAGATTGTTCATAATTATGGTACCATCTCCAACATTAGCTTGAAGAATATTCAAAAATGTAGTACGATTCAACCGCAGTAGCTGACTCAACCGTTTTGTACGAACAGTAAAAAGTTGTGGCCGGTAGCAAAGAACACCTACTTCACCACAAACATCCCCTGTCTTGCACTCCCCAACAACCTAAGATAAATCAAAAGAAACATTATTGTAAATCTATTGCATTCCAACCTCATGAATGCAATCAAAACCAGTCTTAGATAAAGACTTATTACCTGCCCTATCCCATTTCTGTATGAAATAAGCTCCTGTCGACAAGGAATCAGCATTAGAACGCCAAAACACTTCTTAAAATAATTGCATAATATAGCCCTGAGAGAGAGAGAGTACCACTGCCCCATTAACCAAAATGTACAAATCTGTAGGTGCCTCATTTTGTAAAATTATATCTTCCCTAGGGGGAAAATACTCAGCTTTCATCTCAGAGACCTGCAAGGTTAGACCATCAAGAACAAGAATAAGAAAATCTGATTATCCTGGAGTTTTTGGTACTTGTAATGAAATCAAATAGATAACAAGAGAACGCATGACATCTTAGATTAAACAAAATACAACTTTGAACATTTTAGCAGAAACCCGAGCAGAAAAGTTCAAAGAATTAAAGACGGGTAAAATGAAAAGGAATAAAGAAAATCAAATGAATGAGATAGTAATAGTATTAGTCATTACCAGCTGAAAGAGTAGGTCATTTGAAACCCCTTGGAACAAATACACCTTATCAACGAGGGAATAGAATAGAAAATGGGATATACTCGAACGAATTGCTTTTGGAAGCGCATCCAGAGTTTCTTGCTGCTGCAGCCCTTCTGAGTCAGCTCTGTACCTTAGGCTCAAGTGAGCTAGCATCTGATCTTCCAGTCGAGAAGGCAGCTGGTTCCTTCTCGCAAAGCTTGAGGCAGCATTAATAGTTTCTCTCTGTATTTCAGTTATACATTAGATTTAATATCCATTCACAAAACGTAACTAAGGATTGGGGAAATTTGAAACAAAAAACGGAGGTTCATACTTACAAATTTCCTAGTTCTCAAGGTTGCTTGAACGATCAGATTGGTCATGTTTCCTATGATGTAGGAATTCAGAGCAAGGTTGAATAACATGTAGAAAATGTCGAATACCATTTCAGTTGTGTTTACCGGATGTAAATCACCATAGCCAGTAGTTGTTGCAGTGACAATGGACCAATACATGGATATAACATATCGGTCCCACAAAGGCTCTTCGTGAAAGTTTTCCATTGAAGCAGCAATCCACGTTTTCTTTGGGTCTGGGTATCTATCGGCAATAAGATAAAAGAAGCAACCAGCACAATGAATCTCAAAGAGCACCACCTAAACAGAGAATGCAAGGTTTATTAGGTACAAAGTAATTCTTGTACTTGTCATGGAGTAAAAAGAATTGTGTCTTAAGGTACTTACAAATGTAAGCTTTGAAATTCGAACAAGGAAATAATTATAGTTCCTGTCTTTCTCCAATCTGCAGTACATTAAGACAGGGTATCAGGACTATAGAAAGCATTATTTATGAAGTCTTCAAATATGGTACAAGTCCATGTTTGAACTCAGTCTTTAAATAAGATTTGAATATGTCCTATTTATCTCACCTTTATATGCAGAGATGGAGTCAGGAATTTCAATCTTCAAGGGCAAGATTCAAGAGAAGTTTTATTATTTTCAGGAGGAAAAAATTTGGATTTTAATAAAAAAAAAAATATATAATATGGCCTTATATAGAAGATTTGAGGGGACGACTGCTCCAACCAGATATGAAACTAATAATGACTCAATACAATAATTAGCCATGATATTTGCAAGTTCTTGCAGCTTTATTGTGTTGCAAAATGCAGCAACCGTAACTTTTTATGCAGAAAATTAGCTGCGGCCAGATGCTTTACCTCTGAAACATTGCACTAACTCTTCTGAGACGCCAGAGACGAAGCATACTAAGGTAGCCAGATGATTCAAGACTTGACGGAAAAATTTTCCAAACAAGTTGCGGAGGTATTGTGGATATCACATCAAAGATCAACCAGGTTCTCGCATACCTCAAAGCGATCCGCTTTGGGCTGTCGACAAGAAGATAAGTTGTTTTGTCGAGGTATGCTACAAAGAATGTTAGAATGATGTCAATGGCAAAAAATCCATTTACAACATTGTCCGTGATGGCGAGGGGTCCAACGGCTCCCATATTGAAGCCAAATTCAAAAGGAGACACCCATGCTGTGTAGAAGACCAGTACTATCAAAAAAGTTTCCCAAGCTCTGCAAATGCATAGATCAGTTTTGTGTCAAGAATGCATTTGTTTGTATGATGCCCATTTATGCCTCCCATTGAAAATTCCCTCCCTAAAAAAGCAATCAACCATCATCTGAAAAACATCTAAGAACATAATCCCATCAAACCAATAGGGGTGTTTTCTGTTCGGTTTGAATCGATTTTGAGACAAAAAATCAATTGATCCAAACTTTGTAATGTATATTGGATCGGTTAGATTTTTATTATAAATCTGATGCAATCCAATCCATTTTAAATTGGTTTGGATTGAATCGATTAATTCGATTTTTCAATTGAAATATTTGACAAGGATACTATTAATAATTAAACTAATTCAATCAATCAATTTATAAATTTCATTAGCAATCATATCACTGATCTTGTGGAATTAACTTAAATTATGTAAGAGCACACAACTATAAAATTATAAGTCTACAATAATTATTCATATCTGTTTAATTTTTGAAATTGAAAAAAAAAATCCTAGGTTTAGTTTACTTTAATTTATTTGTGTATTCTACAATTAATATATATTTGATATTATTAGTATATAAATTTTGGCTCAGTTTGGTTTAGATTGGTTCAGTTTTTGAGATTAAAATCAAAAATCGATCTAAATTGATTAGTTTTAAAAAAACAAATCCAAATCAGTCCAAAAAAATTTGGTTTTGATTGATTTTTGATTTCTGAATTTGTTCGTTGATTTATTTTTTTGTTAATTGGATTGAATTTGAACAACCCCTACAAACAAACATACAAAATACACACTGCATGGCAGGCAATTACACATATTTGGTTAAAATACACTTTAAAATCTTTATGCATCATTAAGAATATTTAGACCTCACGAACAAGGAAAAGAATCAGAAAATCAACAACAATACGATATATCAATTAGACACCTATTTGGACAAGAGTGAATCTATTTGTATGATGCCAATCTATGCATCCCATTTGAAAATTCCCTCCAAAAAAAAAGAAAAGAAATCAACCCATCATTTAAAAAAAAATATAATCCCATCAAACAAACATACAAAATACGTACTGCATGCATGCATGCAGGCAATACTACACACTTTCTCAACATGCTCTTTAAAATCTCCATACATTACTACAAATCTTATGAAATTTTGCTTCTTATGTCCATCTGCATTGTACTAAATAGATACCTGTAACGGGGATCAAGGGGAGAGATAATGAAGCGACGAAGCTTGACCCTGCGGCTGCTGTTGGCGCCCAGGGCCGGAAGAATACCATTGGAAATACTGTGGGAGCTTCTTTCATCTCTTGAAATTTTTTCAATTTCGCTCTCTATTTCTCTCATCCCACACATTGAGCCCTTCAATTTTGAAACATCCTTCAAACCCTTTCCCATCGTGAGCAAACTCACCTCATTCCCCCCACCCACTTCTTCTTTTTTTTTTTTTTTTGTTTTTTCAAAATTAAATGTATTATTTTCCTGGTCTTCTTTATTTCATGGAGGGAATTTCTTGAGGTTCTTGCGAGAACCTTCTTGTTTTTAAGAGATTTGCAGCAGTTGGAGGCGACCCATTGCTGGTATTTCAACATCGTTCCATCTTCATCTTTCCCCCCGAAAAATTCTGATCCGATTTATTGGCCTCTGCTTTGGAGTGAAAAACGTGTCTTCATTCTTCCATTTGGTTGGTGGAAAAAAAAAAAAACAGGTTTTTTAGTTTAAGAAGAAGTCTTTGTAGCTGCATGTCTGCGATCAGATCAACAGATTGTGCTTTATCTACAAAATTATTAGTGAGGTCGTTGTAGAAAAAATAATATTAGTAACAAAATATTAAGTAAATTTTAATTTTTTTAGTTTAATGATGTACATTTAATGTTTTGCTATATTAATTTTACGATGATAAGAATGTAATTACATTATAATTACCGACAATTAATAATATATTATGGGCTAGTTTGGTTGGATTTTTAAATTATTTTATGATTATTTATCGTATGATAATTTATGTAATTTTTTTTATTATTATGGTATTATTTAACTAACATGATAAATTAATAAACCCATGAGTGGTAACATGTTAATTTATCATAAGAATTGCATATATAAACACGGGTTTTGGATATTCAAACGAATTTGAGTGTTTATTATCAATTCAATCAAACGAATGATAAAGTGAGATAAAAATATTATATTCCACCTTATTATCCCAACTAAACTAGCCCATATAGTTCTAGTTTGGTTATCTCACCTTATCATTCATTTGGTTGAAATAACAATAAATACCCAAGCTCACATACATATAAAAAATCTATGTTTATATATGTAATTTTTAAACCTGCTACCTCTGATGAATTTATTTATCATGACAACCAAACTACATCACAATGATAAAAAATCATACGAATTATCACATGATAAATAATTATTAGATAACTTAAAAGTCCAACCAAACTAGCCCTTAAAAGTTGAATGAGAATATAAATATAATCACAAATCACTGTATTGAATTTGTTATCAGTGAATTGTCACTAATAGCATGTATTACTAATTGTCGACAATTTATACAAAATTTATATTATTAGTTTTTTATAATGATAATTTCATTATAGTCTTTATCATTGTCAAGCTTGTGAAGATTAAATACATAATTAAAAATAATTAATTTTAACATTATCACTTGATATCCTAGTGTCAATATTTCTTTTTCCTACGTTAGAGAGTCAATCAAATCATGAAAATTCACCATACTATTATTGGCATAATTCAAAAATGTAGATAAATTATTGGCATAATTTATTTATATATAATAAAAGAACGGACAACTCAACACGTATTATAATTTTATTCAACCAATATCTAAATTTCTAATGGCCCAAAATCCTTTGGAAGGATTTAAGTTTCCTCTAGAGATTTGGCATTAGATTTCAAATTCTTCCTGAATATAGATCACACATAATAATATTTGAATTTTTATTTTAGAACATCATTATATTTTAATATAAAATCACACTTTAGTTGGCATATATCGAATTAAATTATATTAAATTTCCATATCACCAAAAATATTTTCTATATTGATTGTTACTCCACCAATTAGTTGGACCAGCAGCCAATAAAAATGTGCAAATCTCATAAGATTTCAATAATTCAAAATACAAGATAATCACAATCCATATTTATTTTATATGGAAGAATTAATGATATAAAGCTTTGGACAATCATAATATAATATAGGGTTCATTTGCTTACCAAGATTGTGTAAGATAGATGTGTAATCCAATAGAATTGAATGTTTCGTTGGTATATTTGAAACTCATGATTAATAACATGCCAAATATTTTATCATAAAATGTTGGGATTCTGTATGCCACCCCCTGACTTGATTAACGATTCTAGAATTAGAAGTATTGGGATTAACATATTAGATGACACAATTATCCCTGCATAATTGTTATATATGATTAATTAACATATATATATATATATATATATATAACTAAACCTTGATTTATATAACTAAATTTTTATGAAAATACTAAATTATATTTATACTCAAACTTAATATATAAATATTGTTGTAAAATTACAAACTAATATCCATAAGCACATCAAATCTAAATAGTTTAATTTGTGAAATAATTGTAAAATGCTATAATAAAATTTGAAAGCTAATTATTTTCCATTTATGGTTGAGAGAAGGAAAAAAAAAAAAAAACTTAGTCACTACATACATGATATATATTTAAACCCTTTCAATGAAGATATTTAAACTATTAAAAGAAGTAGAAGGATAAATTTAATATTTTATATTTATCATAAGTTATAATTTTAAGCATCCAAACAACTGATTGCATTAAAATTAAGATATTTAAACTAATAATTCAAACAAGCGAACAAGATATTAGATGATAAGGACATATTTTCTAGATAATAAATCCTACACTTATCAATTATATCCAATCCTACTCTTATTGTTTGCTTTGTATGTTTGAATTAGGTATGATACATAAAATTAGGATAAAGAGTGAGGTATTGTACATTCTATCAAATGTTTATTTGCATATTTTAAATAATTTGATATCCGACTTTGATTGTTTGCTTACCATGAATATCTTATTAGATAACATATGTAATTTTCAAAATTATCCTCACATTAACTAAATTTTCTCATATTTGTAAGTGAGGGGTAAAAAGGTCTTTTCACAAACTACAACTTCCTACTTAGGTTAAAAAATATATAACATCCCAAAGTTTAGATATACAAGTCAAGTTTGACCTTAAATATATGTTGGGCCACAACTATACCAATGACTTTTAAAAATGAACTAAATATTAAAATTGAGTAGGATTGCGTATTTATCATGTTTGAGGATGATTATTATTATTTTTTTTAGAAAAAATATTATACGATCTTATTAGGTTTTCAAAAAAGTAAGAAATTCTTAATATATTTTAAGATTTTGATAAGCTTTTACAATTTTAACGATGTTAATTAGAAAATAATCATTGTTAACAAGTTATAAGTTCCACAAATTTATCTCATTAAACACTTTAATATCTTATTTTTAAAATAACACCTAACATTTTATATATTCAAACTATTTATAATATATAAAAAATTATAAAATGCTTTAAATAAATTTATCTGAACGCTCTTTAATTTTATTTAAAATAATTTTATAAATTTCTATATTTTATAAGATATTTTTAAAATTTATAAAATATTAGATTTTAACTTATAAACTGTTGAATTGATTGGATAAAATAAGATTTTAGAGTTTATAAATTATTATTAATAATATTTTTATAATCAATATTACTAAAATTATAAGAATTTGTTAAGCCTTAAGAATGAGTTAGAACTGCATATTTTTTGTTAATAGAGTTTGTAAAATTATAATATCTTATTTTAATAATTTATAAGATATTTTTTAAAATTTTTTTAAAATATTTTTTAATATATGGTAAATTTTAAAATATTTTATAAAATATTTCGACCAACGCATTCAAATACTTACGAGGTAAGTGAATTTTAAATGAAAGAAAATAAAAAATTGATTAAGTAGAAGAGCGCAAGTGCATAGCCCATTTAATTTTTCTACGGTGCCATTCTCTAAAATTCTCAACAATTTCACCTAAACTCGTGGTTCACTTCAGCCAGTTCCCAGGATATCGCGAAACGGCCATTTCAGTATAAAGTCGCTTTTTTTCAGTTCACAAATCATCAGCCCAGAAAACGCACCAAACACTGTACAAATCAGAAGAAGAAAATCATATATACGGAGAAGGAGACGTTCAGAGAGAGAAGCTTCTAAGTTTTGGAGAGAGCAAAAAGGTGAAAAATGGCATCGGCAATCTCCAAATGGCTGGTGGATCCAAAGCGTAACCCGCTCGCCGCACTCCACATGAAAACCCTATCCGGTCGCCTCAGCAAATACGGTGCGTATTATTAATCACACACATTTAGTGTGTGTTTGCGGGGTGTTTTGATTGATGAGTTTGATTTGGAATCTAATATTTGATTTTGTGATGTGAAATTAGGGATTCGATACGACGATTTGTACGACCCGATGTACGACCTCGATGTGAAGGAGGCGCTGAATCGGCTGCCGAGAGAGATTGTGGATGCGAGGAATCAGCGCCTTAAGCGCGCCATGGACCTCTCCATGAAGCATGAGTATCTTCCAGAGGATCTTCAGGTGAATATGTAATTTGGTGGCATTGTTTATATTTATAATGTAGATGAACAAGCACAGCTGTATATATAAAGCTGCCACATTTACACATATTAGGATTTATTTTTAGTGATGAAGAAATGTAGTTGATCGAGAGGAAGCTATATATGCGAATATGTATGTTGTGCCTGTTGTTGTGTGGGTTTGATTCTCTTTCCCTTTCATTACGGTGATTGTGTATGTGGATTCTGGAGTCCTGTGGGTAAACTTTAAGCCCTGAAGAAATGTCAACTGTAAGTAAAATGTTGGGGGCAAGTAAATCGACTCAACTTCAGTATGTCAACAGTCGCATAAGTAAATTTTTTATTGAACTTGAGGTCCAATTATGTGTGCCATTATCAGCAATCTGTTGGAATGGATCATTTATTCTCTTTACTATTCAAAAAGCTTCTATTTTATAATATTATATATAAAATGCTTGACTGACTGTCTAGTTTGAAGAGAACTTTGGTGTTCTCGTTCCTTTGATAGTTCTAATATAAATTAGGTACAGCCTGGTGCTATTCTTCTCTTTCCTTTCATTGCTAAAGTGCCACATTCTATTTATAGCTTGCACCATATGTGCTCTTGAGTCTAAGACTTAAACTTCATTGGACCATATCGTGACCTTGGCCAAATTTCTTCTAGAAGCTGGGTTGAAGATTCAAAAATAGTGTGTCAACATCTGCGGGTGTATAGCCAGGTCTGGCACTGGGTTTTTCTTGAATGCGTATGCTGGATGTTTTCTTTGAATCAATGGGATCTATGTTATTTATGCCATAAGCCTGGCATCAGATTTCTCAATCACGGATATAGTTCTAATGGTAAGGAGATCACTTTGGAGTGTAGATTTCTTTTTAACATACTATATAGATTTCTTTTTAACATACTAGATACTACATTGTTTTTTCCTATGCTTCATGAGGATTTACAGTTGATGTCTTTGTTCTTTATTTCTCTTTGCTTATGAACTGTATTTTGGATCCTCACTTGTTCTCTTTATGCCTTTTTGCCTGATATTTTGCTTGCTTTATTTCGTGGATTCTGTTGGTTTTTGAATAATTGTATAGTCACCTTCAACATGTGGTGAATTACAAAATTCATTTTTGTTCTATTTTTGCATTCATGCCTTTTTAAGTCCATATGACGTGAAGTTTGCTGTACTGATATTACTGATAGCAACTTAAATTTTTGGAAGGATCTTGCTGCTACATCCTTCCAGCAGATGATTTTCAACTTACGTCAGTGTATTTTGCCTTGGTTTACAGAATATAGTCTCCTTAGCATGATGCTTATTTATTTTCATCTTTTTTATTTTGTCCACAGGCTATGCAAACACCATTTAGGAGCTATCTTCAGGAGATGTTAGCTCTTGTAAGTGCCTTTATTACTATGTTGTGAGGATGTGGGTTTGCTAATGGAAAACAACCAACAATTTGTAAATTGTGATGTCTCCCCTACCCCTATGCACTAGTTGGTTGGGCATGTTCCATCTGCTAGATTTGCCTGTGGACTTTCAGTTTATGTCTTTTGCATGTAGTTCAATAAATTTTCTTTGTCAAGCCATTTACCCTTCAATGCATGCTTCTAAATATTGTTGTCCTGTTTGTTGTAATTTCTAGAACTTCTCTACTGCTTTGGCACACCACCTTGGGCTAATATTTTTGGACCAGTTTTATGATATTCAATCTTACTGATGGCATTTTTATGCAGTTGGTTTCTGGTTTCAACAGGTTGAACATTGTTATCATGGACGATGTTATGTAATTCGACATTAGGATAAAGTTAATAGGGCTTTTTATGCCTAATTGTTTTGGTAGTCCAGTGTGGCTGAATTTTGTGTTAATAAGCTCTTTTCCCTTCAATTTTGTGTCAACTTCACTTTAAGTGAGAGTAAGCTGTCTGGAGCTAGCTAAAAGTTAATGCCTTCCTCTTGGTAAATTATTTGACATTCTCTGTTGTTGTCTGGCTTATAAATCCTAGACTTTGTTTTTGCATGAGGAAACCTATGAACCAGTTTGCCATTTGGAGGTCTTTAATGTGAAATCTAAAGTCAATGTTAATATGGTAGTAAATTATAAGTGGTGCCATTTTGGTCATTGGCTAATCTTGATTAGATGATTTCATGGAATACCCGTAAAATCATTAGGTGCGGCAGACTATTAGACTAGATGCCACATGGATAGTTAATGGCTGCTCAAAGGGGGAAAGGAATGCCGCAGGAAGACTATTATCACAAAATTTTGATTTTCAATCTGAGAGTTTTCTTTTGCTTCCTCTCAAAGTAAAATGGTTAACCCGATCTGAGACAATGACTAACTAGTTTTTGAAGCTGGGTATGGCTGTGAATAGCCATATCCAGAATTTCTTTTTGGGCTTGTGCCTTTTGAATTTCATATGGTTTTTAATGTGCTTTAATGCTAATATTTTTTATATTTATTATGTTCTTGCAGAAGTTT
>JACGDI010005847.1:774821-790425 GCA_014898725.1 Jacaranda copaia
GGCTCTTTCTTCATGTGGGAGGCAAAGGAAATGAAATGAACGGCCATAGTTTGTCCTCTCACATGCTACTACTACACAATAAATTTATTGTATTTACATATTTATATTTTGGTAGTTTGTAAAAATTAAAAAAAATTATTTATTTTCATATTTCAGGGGTGAAATTATCAAATTATCTTAAACCCAATTCAAAATAAATTGAATTAGAACCATGAGTTTGGACCCAATTTCCCCCTCTAAGGACAACTAATCATAAATCTTAATCAAGTGCCAATAAACTAAATGCCTCGAATTGAAATTTCCTAAAATATTCCCCACATACAAAATAGTTAGTGGAAACTTTTTCTTACTTTGAGGTTTGTGTGACTATTTGAATTTGTGAGGAGAAAACACAATTAGTGCTCATTTTAAAATAATTAAATGTGATGGTTAAGCATGTGGAGATTCTAGAAATGATTCTAAGAATGGGCTCATTGTGGCTTCAACGGGGGCTCAATTTTGGCAGAACCGTATCATATATGGTCCACAAATAGTTCAAAGTAGCCATATTTGAAAATATTTAAATTTAATAGTTACTACCCTTGTAAAGCTGTTCATACCCTATGCTCTCCCCTTCCTTTTATATTGACCTTGTGTTGGAAATTTGTCTTTTTTGATCAAATTTTTAAATATGTTCATAGTATTAATTTCGAAAAAATTAGTGATTGATGGACGTAAACTTTTTTGTGGGTAGATGACGATAATGTGATTAATTAGCTAAAATTAATTTTGGGTGAATGAGAAATTAATAGTTAAAGTAAACTACTTAATAGTTGACTAAAAAGCTAAGGATAAACTAAAGGAATTGGAGGAGTAAAACTCTATCCCATGTTGAAAGATGAACGAAAGGTAGACTTGAATATATATCTCAAGTGTGGAGGTAAGGGATGAGCCCCTTAGAGGTATAACAACTATTTAAAAGAGAGAGAATCAACATGGTAGCGGGTTCAATCCTACCAGCATGTGCGTGAGCAGCCACCGCCAGTCCAACTAGCTCGATTGGAATTGGACCTGGCATGGCATGGTCGTGGGCTTTGGTTTGAGCTTGGATTAAATCTAATTGGGCCTTCAGTCCAATTTTAAATTTTTGTATAAAATTTAATCCAAATTCTATTCGGCCCATCAGAAAGAGCTTCAAACTTTCAGCTATCTTTTTGAAAACTGGGGAAACACGTGAATTAATTTTTTGGAAATCTAGAAAAACCTGGAAATCAACAACCTCTAGTCCAGTAGATGAATTTGGATCAGCACTTTCCATCCAGCTGCTTTGGAAGTTTGCAGCAACATGGAAGACAGATTTGGCCAACTTTTAGCTGCTTTATCAGCTCTATATATAGCCAGTCCCAAGCTACATCATTTCAGTCAGTGAGAAAAAAAAATACGAACTACATCTCTGCATAATCATAGTTCAATAGAAAGTTTAGCACGCTTAGCGTTCAAAAACTCATATGATTTGTCGTGTTATTACCATTTGAAGTACTCGTTGTATTTTGGGAGACGATAGCTGCGTTTTATTAGCACCATGTGGAATTAATTCGTTTTAAAAATAGAGAATCCAACTCTCATTTTTACTAGTTGATTACAAAAATTAATACGACTGGAACAACACCTTCTTCCTCCTTTGCTCAAAATTTTCTAATCTATTCTTTCCTATCAAGTTGTCAACTCGTTCTTCTTGTCTCTCCCCATCATTTTCACTCCCTGTAGTTCCTTTCGTGTATTATTTTGCACATTTATGTATATACTATCATATATTATCATATATATATATATATGATAATAACATCATATATGATAACATATATATAAATATAAATGTCTTATAAAAAATATAGAAATATATTATATATTTTCATAAATATATAATATTTAATTTGAAATAAATAATTAGAAAGAAAAAAAATATAAATAAAAATTATTTAAATTTTATAGATAAATTAATATAAAGATGATGCTATTAAATAATTATATATATCACATATACTAATATATTTATAAATATTTTATCAAAAAAGTATATATTATGCATATAAATATATTATATATTTTAATAAATATATAATATTTAATTTGAAATGAATAATTAGAAAGAAAAAAGAAATAAATAAAAGTTATTTAAATCTTATAGATAAATTTATATATATGTATACATATGCTATATATGTATTTAAGTATAAATAAAAGCTATGTTATATATTTTTATGAAATTTAAATTTTATTTAGTTTGGAATGAATTAATAGAAAGAAATATGAATATAATTGATAAGATAAATATAAAAGTGATTTTAATTTTATAAATAAGTTTATATATATGTATAAAATGAGAATACATGAAATAATGAGAAATGAGAAGTAATGATAAATTTATATATATGTATAAAATGAGAAATATATGAAATAATGGAAGAAAAGGGAAATGAAAACTAAAAATAAATAAAAAAATATAATAATAAAAGGTTATTTAAGTTGAATTGAAAATATATTAAATAATTAAGGGTAAATTAGTTTTTTCATATTAAAATTATATTAAATGAGAAACAAATGAGGAGGGGGAGGCAGTGTGTATGATTTTAAAAATATAAGGAAGTTATTTTTATGTTCTTTTTTCACATGGAGGTGTTTTGACTATTTTGATAATTAAGAGAGGTAAATTGCAATTAGCCCTCAAATATAATTCAAAAAGAACACTACAACATAAAACATATCAATCATCAAAGGCACATGCACCCTATATCTATTATATTTAATCTATTAAATCTATTAAAAACAATATCTAAGAGTCCAAAATACAAATAAATACACAAATAAAATTTTCATAATTAAAAAAATAAAAGAGGAACATAATACTCCTGTTACACAATGGGCAATATTTGATTTTGTTTTGGCCAATTTTGAGAGAGTTTATTTTGATTGAGATTAAATATACCTAATGAGGTAGAAAGTTGTTTATACTGAAAATGATAGTATTTGGGTAAATTAGATTAGGAAAGTCGAGCGATCCAAGTGCTATTATACTTGAGGTCTGAGATTTGCAATAGAAACACATGTTAAATTAGTCGAGGTGCCCCTGGCGAAGGCACTTTGATGCTCAAGTTAGTTCTAGTCAAGAATAGATAATCGAATAGAGTATTGAGAGCTTATGGTGTATTTGGCATTACTTGGAGCGTGGTAGGTTATGAAGTATTATAGTATTCTCCGAATGTGTGATTTTTCGAAGGTGCCCCTATCGGATGTAGTGAGCTTTAGTCTTTGCCGGGAGGTTAATGGTCATTCTAGATCTTAATACTATTTTAGGTGGCACAATCTCCTATTTTTTAGGATGAACAGTACCTTAGGTAGGCGCCTCCCTATCAAAAGGTGGTGGCAGGATTGGTGGCAGCGACTGTACTAGCTTTCACACTCCATTAATACAGAGCCATGCTGCCTGCCAGAATAATAAATGCAGCGTGGATATGATTCAGCGTCGAAGTGAGTTACTAGGTCGATAATAGTCAAATAGATGGGGCTAGTCGATTAGAGAGATGGCTAAAATAAGCGATGAGGGTTGACACCTTTCGTCGAATGAGGTCGGTAATAATATACTTGACCAAATGGTTGTTAACGAGTGGCTCAGCCCAGAACTAATGTTGGGCCCTGTGTGTTAAGTGGGCCTGTTGGGTTATCTATTGGGCTATCCCATATCATGAGTCTTCCCCACTCGCAGTCCTGGTTGAGCTTGTCGACAAGTAAGAGCAGGGTACATAGGTAGTTACGGCCGTTATTTACATTCGATTGGAGTTTTGGCAACTTGATTGGGGTTTTTGAATTCTCAACCAGGATTTTTGAATTTTTTACCAGGATTTGTGGCGGTTTCGTTACATTTAATGCGCCAGTTACTCCACAGAATACGAAGCATATAGGGGCAGTGTGTAATTATAACTGACGCTTGGGTTCCCGCACTCAAATGCCTATAAATAAGTGGGATATAGGTCTTCATTTACATGTTTGCTGAAAATCGTATCTAGTCAAATCTCCGCCTTTGAAGTTCTCTAACTTTTTTGCGCTTAGAGTTTGCAAGATATTTGCTATAAGTTGCTCTGCCGATTTAATCTTTTCTCCCTTTTTCTTTTGCAAAAAATGTCTAGTAGTTCCCGATAGCAAGGAAACTAGGTTCAAGAGCGTAGTTCATTAGGGGAAGACTGGGATTGGTAGTGAATTTGAAACAACCTAAGATAGTTGTGCAGATAGTTCATCGAGTGATAGCTCAAGTTCAAGCACAAAAAGGGGCGTCCCTGGGGTGATTATCTAGCATCGCGAGGTTTGATTGTTTACACCCGACCACTATACAGAAATAACCTCCAAAATATCACCTACCACATTGGTGCGAATTAGGGAGGTGTATCATATCCATGAGGAGTATGAGTTGTTGGCGCTGGGAACTCGAGGTAGGATGCATCAACCTCCTAGGGGGTGTATAACAGTATTTGAGAAAGGGTTGAGATGCGGCCTTAGGTTCCCCCTCGCCCGAGCGATAGTCGACCTCTTGGTGGGCTAGAAGTTTGCATAACCCAATTGCTCCCTAACTATTTTACCACTCTATATAGTTTTGTAATGCTACTACATATGTATAATAAACCCACATCCTTCGCCAACTTTTCAAATTTATTCCACTTACCCATGTCACAAAAGTCAGGTAGTATTAAGGAGTCTGATTTTTACTACTTGACTGTTCGACCCCGTCGAAAATTCTTAGTATCAAAAGTCTGAATCAATCTCCAGCTTGGTTGGCGATTGTGCTAAATCAAAAGTTTGAAATTCCCCAACAAGTTTTGAAATATCGGGTCGTTGGCACAGTTTGTGCACTATTCTTTGGTCATGCAGATGGGACACAGAGGGTAAAATGTGGTTTACATTTTTATATTATTGTTTAGTTGCTAACTATATTATTTAATTGATTTTGTATAATCAAACTTGAATAATTTTTTTTTCCATTTTTCATTTACACATGCATATATATACTAAGGGATTTGAATTTTGTTCATGACATATATAAGTGTGAGGACTATGGTATTAAACCAGTTGACCATTTGACAACCTGATAAGGTTGGTAAAGGACAATTGCACTTACTTCATCATGACTTACTGAGCAGGTTTACGCGTAGGTTAAACCTCATATGAAGTTTCCATTTTTAGACTATGTTGATAGGTCCTTAATTTTTGTTCTTTTATTTATTATTTTTCTATTTTTATGTAATATTTGATATTCTTTTAATTATGGTTTGTTTGTTTAGGTTTCAGGGGCAAATTGAACTCCATGGTAGGAAGTGTAGTGATCTTTGTTTTGTCATAGAGGAGGCTTTTCTTATTGAAAATGGCTTCATAGAAGATTTGATGTGAGAAATTAATTTTGCTGTTGACAACGTGGATTATCAACATTCTGTTATAAGTGTTGTAGAGGCATCTGAAAAAAATCAAGATCGAGATAGCAACTCTTCAAAAAATGTAAGTTCAACAACATTACTTAATGGATTTGCTTGTTGGAACACTATGGGATGTTTGTAATAACTTCAAAAGAGTGTTTTTCAACTTTTATCTGAATTTTAGTAGTTTTGAAATGTTTGAAAATGATGTTTCTGTATTTAATCATCTAAAGTTAAGCAAAATAAAACCAAAAGCTAGCAACTATCACCCAACTTCTACATCTTGATACTTTTCATTTTTATTTTCAAACACTGTCAACTATATAATAAACTTGCTATACACCTTTTTAGTTCTCCAAAAATAACTTTAACCAATGGCTTCAATTTTTTTGTGGAGGAAGTTTTGAATGTTTCTTATAGTTTTGAATCCTTAAATTAATTTTCTTTTTTCTTTAGAACAATTGGCCATCTTGTTATTAGACTATTTAAATTTATCTCATTTAAACAAGATGAATTTATAGAAAGAGAAGCTTGGTCTTGTGAAGGTTGTGGAGGTAGCATTTTGTCTAACTCATCAAGGAAGACAAACAATCGAATTAGAACTTACTTATGTACTTCTTGTGTCAGGGTTTGTTTCTTATTCTCGCTACTAATAATTTTTCCTAGTTGCAGTTTGTTTGTATCACTGAGTGCTTCTTTCCTATTTTTAGCTGAAAAGAATGAAGCAATATTGTGCAATATGTTAAAGAATTCACAATCATTTAGACAAACAAATTTGGGTAAGACAATGTTAAAGCTTTCAAGAATTCCTTTTGGTTTTTGATGATTATAAAATTGTTGTATTCTTCTGATATTTTTTTTTTTAACTAAAACCTAAGTCTCGTGTAATGGTTGTAAAGTATTAGTCCATGCAGAGTGTGACAAATATTTGAAGAACAATTCTAAGGTATCCTTTGATTCCAAGTGTTCAAATTTATCATTATCATTTATGCATACTGCTTGCAACAACGATTTAGATCCTTTATTACAATTGATATTTCATCATCAATTTCATGTTGTAGATAGTTTCCAAGTATATAAAACCATTTTAGGAAAAAAATTATAAAAATAGGATTGAGGATTGAAATTTTAGAGGTAGCAATGTAGGGCTTGCCTGCTGAAAAGTATTGTTAATATCGGAATTTGCTTGCGTAGCATTGGCTACCGTTGAATTGGTACAATCTATAATGCTAACATGTGAGCAAATTTTAATACTGACAGTATTTTCTTGAGAGCAGTATCCTTTTTTTTCTATTTTTTTTAATTTTTACAGTCTTACATTGCTATCTCCAACAATTTAAATCCTCATTTGCTTATGGCTTTTTAAACGATCTTATTTTTGCAATCCTTCTAATATCTTTAAATATGCACATACATATATTTAGTGTGTATTCATAAAGTAAAATAAAAGATGAAATACTAATTTAAATAGAAGACCAAAAACAATGCGATGTCTATATTAATTGATTTTGATTGCCTATTTGCTCCTATTCTTAGATCAAGCGACAGATGATTATTACTGTGTAGAATGCAGAGCTAGGTTTCATTTTCAATTATCTGATTTAAAAAAATTGCATACTAAAGCCAAGTAAGTTTCTGCATCTTGATAGTGTTCATTTTTGTTGTTAATTCCAAATATCTGATATCAAGCACAATTCTTGATGCAGAAATAGCAAAAAGATGGGTGAAATTGAGTTGCCCAATGAGGTTGCTATTGTGTGCTCAAGCATGGATGGAGTTTATTTTCCAAGTCTTCATTTGTAAGAATTTTTATATTTTCCTTTTTTATCTTTCCTGGATATTTACAATTTTCTATATTTGTAGAAAATACCACGGTATCCTCTTTGCTATTACATAGTTGTTTGCAAGTCTGGGTCTTGTGGGATGGAAAAGTGATCACTCAGCAAATGGGAATGACACGAGTTCCAAAGCAAAAAACTAGAATACCAGTATCAGAGTGAAAGATGACATGATACGTCTCGAAAAATGGGTTCGTACTTGAAATATATATTTCATTTCTTATTGTGCTTTTTGCCCTCAAGATTACTAATTACAATCAAGTTGAATCAAGTTGAATTTAGTTTGAGAAAAAATTCTAAGCAAGAACTCAAGCTAGAGTTGGAAGCATATATATATCTGGCTCGATTAAGTCAACTCAATTCAACTTGATTAAATTTGAATTTTAAAATAAAATTTGAACCATAAAGAGCTCAAATTCAAACTCCACTTCGATATAAAATAATAGTAATATAATATGTTTAAGTATATTAATAAAATAAATATCATAATTATATATAACTCACAAGTGTTGAGCTTATATAGAGTTAGCTCAAAGTTGAATTGAGCTTGAAGCACATATATTTTATTCAAATTTGATTTGAAGAAAACTCGAGGTATCAACTCAACTCAATGAAATTCAAATTTTCAAGTGAACTTTGAACCATAAAGAGCTTGAATTTGTGCTTTTTAGTTCAATTTGAAATAATAGTAATATAATATATGTTAACAAAATGAAAAAAACTATTAATAGTTATATATAGGTTCGCAAGCCTTGAGTTTTAAAAATTGAGCTTGAGCTCGACTTATAATATAAAGCTCACGAGCCATTTGAATTCTTTTGCGCGACTTAGATGATTGTCTCTAATTGAAGATATTTTACTTTGTTGATTTCTAGCTTTGTAGAATTTATTACACAAAATACATCATATCTAAAAGTGATTTTGTTGTCTAATAGATATAGCAGATGATTGAGCATCATGATCATGGTTTTAACACAACGAAACCCCCCAAAGGCCCTTCTACGAATGTACAAGAGCAGAAATTGCTTACTTGCGTAAAAGGTTATCTCTTAAGCCTAAATATTAAGAATTTTTTTTGAAACGCTTCATTTTGCGTTATCTGTAGTGGCCAGAATTGAGGAATTAACTTTAATGTTTTTTTTTATTGTAATAGAAAGTTATGAACCTATTTTAGCCAAGTGGACAACAAAGATGGGTGCAGTATGTCGGTGGTTCGAAGATTGGGACGACAACAAAATTATTATTTGCATTAGGTACTATTCAAAGTTTAGCTTCATGTACATTTCAATTTTAAGATATGTAGAAATAAATTAGAAATAAATTTTGAAGTCTACATTTCTATCACCAGCTAAAGGCTTTGTTCGATTTCATTCTTTTGGAAATTGTTGGGCTATCCTATATCATGTGTCTCCCCCACTCGTGATCCTGATCGAGCTTGTGGACGAGTAGGAACAAGGAGTATATAGGTAGTTATGGCGGTTATTCACATTTGATCGGGGTTTTGACAACTCAATTGGGGTTTTTAAATTCTCGACCAAGATTTTTGAATTTTTGATCAAGGTTTGTGGTGGTTTTGCTGCATTTAATACGCTGGTTACTCCATAGAATACAAAGCGTATGGGGGCAGGGTGTAATTATAACTGATGCTTGGGTTTTCATGCTCAAATGCCTATAAATAAGTGGGATATAGGTCTTCATTTACACTTTTGCTGAAATTGTATTTGGCTGAATCTTTGCCTTTGGAGTTCTCCAACCTTTTTTGTGCTTAGAGTTAGCAAGATATCTGCTATAAGTCACTTTGCCCATTTGATCTTTTCTCCCTTTTTCTTTTGCAAAAAATGTCTAGCAGTTCCAATAGTGAGGACACTAGGTCTGAGTGTGTAGCCTATCAGGGGTGGACTTGGGGTGGAAGTGAATCTAAAATAGCCTAAGAGAGTAGTTTAGATAGTTCATTGAGCGATAGCTCAAGTTTGAGCAACTCGAGTAGCTCAAGCACAGAAAGGGCCATCTTTGAGAGCAAAGCTGGCCCGAGTGATTATCCAGCATCGCAGGGTCGATTGTTTACACCCAACCACTATATAGAAATAACCTCCAAAATATCACCTGCTAACCTAGTGTAAATTAGAGAGGTGTATCATATCCCTGAGGAGTATGAGTTGCTAGTGCCAGGGACTCAGGGTAGGATGCATCGACCTCTTAGGGGGGTGTATAACAATGTTTGAGGAAAAGGTTGAGATGCGGCCTCAGGTTCCCCCTTGCCCAAGCGATAGTTGACCTCCTGGTGGGTCTAGAAGTTTGCATAACCCAATTGCTCCCTAATTGTTTCACGACTCTATATAGTTTTGCAATGCTAATGCATATGTATAATTAATCCGCCTCTTTCGCCAACTTTTCAAATTTATTCCACTTACCTATGTCACAAAAGTCAGATAGTACTGAGGAGTCTGATTTTTACTATTTGACTACTCGACCCCACCGAAAATTCTTAGTATAAAAAATCTAGATCAATCTCCAGCTTGGTCGGCAATTGTGCTAAATCAAAAGTCTGAAATTCCCCAACAAGTTTTGAAATATCAGGTCGTTAGCATAGTTTGTGTATTGTTCTTTGGTCATGCAGAAGGGACACAGAGGTAAAATGTGGTTTACATTTTTATATTGTTGTTTAGTTGCTAACTCTAGTATTTAATTGATTTTGTATAATCAAACATGAATAAACTTTTTTTTTTTCATTTTTCATTTACATATGCATATATATACTAAGGGATTTGAATTTTGATCATGACATATATAAGTGTGAGGACTATGGTATTAAATCAGTTGACCATTTGACAACCTGATAAGGTTGGTAAAGGATAATTGCACTTACTTTCATCATGACTTACTGAGCAGGTTTACGTGTGGGTCAGACCTCAGATGATGTTTTTGTTTTTAGACTATGTTGACAGGTCCTTAATTTTTGTTCTTTTATTTATTATTTTTCTATTTTTATGTAATATTTGATATTCTTTTAATTGTGTTTTGTTTGTTTAAGTTTCAGGAGCAAATTGAACTCTATGGTAGGAAGTGTAGTGATCTTTGTTTTGCCATAGAGGAGGTTTTTCTTATTGAAAATGGCTTCATAGAAGATTTGATGAGGGAAATTAATTTTTATGTTGGCAACTTGGATTATCAACATTCTGTTATAAGTGTTATAGAGGCGTCTGAAAAAAATCAAGATCGAGATTGTAAATTTTCAAAAAATGTAAGTTCAACAACATTCCTTAATGGATTTGCTTGTTGGAACACTATGGGATGTTTGTAATAACTTCAAAAGAGTTTTTTTCAACTTCTATCTGAATTTTAGTAGTTTTGAAATGTTTGAAAAAGATGTTTCAGTATTTAATCATCTAAAGTTAAGCAAAATAAAACCAAAAGCTAGCAACTATCACCTAACTTCTACATTTTGATATTTTTGATTTTTATTTTCAAACACTGTCAATTATATAATAAACTTGCTCTACACCTTTTTAGTTCTCCAAAAGTAACTTCAACCAATGGCTTCAATTTTTTTATGGAGGAAGTTTTGAATGTTTCTTATAGTTTTGAATCCTTAAATTAATTTCCTTTTGTCTTTAGAACAATTGGCCATCTTGTTATTGGACTATTTAAATTTATCTCATTTAAACAGGATGTATTTATAGAAAGAGAAGCTTGTTCTTGTGAAGGCTGTGGAGGTAGTGTTTCGTCTAACTCATCAAGGAAGACAAACAATCGAATTGGAACTTACTTATGTACTTCTTGTGCTAGGGTTTGTTTCTTATTCTCACTACCAATAGTTTTTCTTGGTTGCAGTTTGTTTGTGCCACTGAGTACTTCTTTCCTATTTTTAGTTGAAAAGAATGAAGCAATATTGTGTAATATGTAAAAGAATTCGCAATCAATTAGACAAACAAATTTGGGTAAGATAATGTTAACGCTTTCAAGAATTCCTTTTCGTTTTTGATGATTATAAAATTGTTATACTCTTCTAATGTTTTTTTTTTCTTAACTAAAACCTAGGTCTCGTGTAATGGTTGTAAAGTATTGGTTCATGTAGAGTGTGACAGATATTTGAAGAACAATTCCAAGGTATCCTTTGATTCCAAGTGTTCAAATTTATCATTATCATTTATGCATACTGTTCGCAACAACAATTCAGATCCTTTATTACTGTTGATATTTCATCATCAATTTCATGTTGTAGATAGTTGCCAAGTATATGAAACCATTTTAGGAAAAAAAAATTATAAAAATAGGATTGAGGATCGAAATTTTAGAGATAGCAATGTAGGGCTTGCTTGCTGAAAAGTATTGTTAATACCGGAATTTGCTTGCGTAGCGTTGGCTACCATTGAATTGGTGCACTCTATGATGCTAACATGTGAGCAAATTTTAATACTGACAGTACTTTCGGAAGCATAGTATCCTTTTTTTTTTCTATTTTTTTTAATTGTTACAGTCCTACATTGCTATCTCCAATAATTTAAATCCTTATTTGCTTATAGCTTTTTAAACGATCTTATTTTTGCAATCCTTCGAATACCTTTAAATATGCACATACATATATTTAGTGTGTATTCATAAAGTAAAATAAAAGATGAAATACTAATTTGAATAGAAGACCAAAAACAATGCGATGTCTATATTAACTGATTTTGATTGCCCATTTGCTCTTATTCTTGGATCAGGCGACAAATGATTATTACTGCATAGAATGTAGAGTTAGGCTTCATTTTCAACTATCTGATTCAAAAAAATTGCATACTAAAGCCAAGTAAGTTTTTGCCACATTAAAGTGTTCATTTTTGTGGTTAATTCCAAATATCTAATATCAAGCATAATTCTTGATGCAGAAATAGCAAAAAGATGGGTGAAATTGAGTTGCTTGATAAGGTTGCCATTGTGTGCTTAGGCATGGATGGAGTTTATTTTCCAAGTCTTCATCTATAAGAATTTTTATATTTTCCATTTTCATCTTTCCTTGATATTTACAATTTTCTATATTTGTAGAAAACAACATGGTATCCTCTTTGCTATTACAGAGTTGTTTGCAAGTCTGGGTCTTGTGGGATGGAAAAGCGATCTCTCAACAAATGGGAATGACACACGGGTTCCAAAGCCAAAAATTGGAAAACTTGTGTCAGAGTGAAAGATTCCATGATACGTCTTGAAAAATGGGTTCGTACTTGAAATATATATTTCATTTCTTATTGTGCTTTTTGCCCTCAAGATTACTAATTACAATCAAGTTGAATCAAGCCGAATTTAGTTTGAGAAAAAATTCTAAGCAAGAACTCAAGCTAGAGTTGGAAGCATATATATATATCATGCTCAATCAAGTCAGCTCAATTCAACTTGATTAAATTTGAATTTTAAAATAAAATTTGAACCATAAAGAGCTCGAATTCAAACTCCACTTTGATATAAAATAATAGTAATATAATATGTTTAAGTATATTAATAAAATAAATATCATAATTATATACAACTCGCAAGCATTGAGCTTATATAAAGTCAGCTCAACGTTGAATTAAGCTTGAAGCACATATATTTTATTCAAATTTGATTTGAAGAAAACTCAAGGTATCAACTCAACTCAATGAAATTCAAATTTTCAAGTGAACTTTGAACCATAAAGAGCTTGAATTTGAGCTTTTCAGTTCAATTTAAAATAATAGCAATATAATATGTGTTAACAAAATGAAAAAATTATTAATAATTATATATAGGTTTGCAAGCCTTGAGTCTTAAAAATTGAGCTCAAGCTTGACTTATAATATAAAGCTCATGAGCCATTTGAATTCTTTTGCGCAACTTAGATGATTGTCTCTAATTGAAGATATTTTACTTTGTTGATTACTAGCTTTGTAGAATTTATTACATAGAATACATCATATCTAAAAGTGATTTTGTTGTCTAACAAATGCAGCAGATCACTGAGCTTCTTGAGCATGGTTCTAACACAACAAAATCCCCCAAAGGCCCTTCTATGAACGTATGAGAGCAGAAGTTGCTTACTTACATAAAAGGTTCTCTCTTAAGCCTAAATATTAAGAATTTTTTTGAAATGCTTCATTTTGTATTATTTGTAGTAGCCAGAATTGAGGAATTAACTTTAATGTTCTTTTTATTGTAATAGAAAGTTATGAACCTATTTTAGCCAAGTGGACAATAGAGAGGTGCACAGTATATTGGTGGTTCGAAGATTGGGATGACAACAAAATTATTATTTGCATTAGTTACTGTTCAAATTTCAGCTTCATGTACATTTCAATTTTAAGATGTGTAGAAATATATTAGAAATAAATTTTGAAGTCTGCATTTCTATCACCAGCCAAATGCTGTGTTCGATTTTATTCTTTTGGAATACTTTCTAACTAAAAGAACAATGCTAGATATATTAGTGATGAGGTTGAAAGTTGGTTATACTAAAAAGGGTAGTGTTTGGGTAAATTTGACCTGGGAGGTTGAGTAGTCCAAGTGCTATTCTTTTCAAGGTCTGATATCTGCAGCTGCAACACACGTTAAACTAGCCGAGGTGCCACTGACGAAGGCACTTCGACGCTCATATTAGTTTTGGTCAAGAGTAGATAATCGAATAGAGTATTGAGAGCTTATAGTGTGTTTGGTATTACCTGGAGCGCGGCTGGTTATGAGGTATTTATAGCCTTTTCCTAGTGTGTGATTCGTCAAAAGTTCCCCTATTAGGTGTAGTAGGCTTTAGACCTTGCCAGGGGATTAATGGTCATCTTAGATCTTAGTATTGTTCCAGATGGCACCATCTCTTATTTTCTAAGGTGTACAGTACCATGGACAGGCGTATGCCTGTCAAAGGTGGTAGCAGAGTTGGTGGCAGCAATTTTATCAACTATCACGCGCCATTAATACGTAGGCATATTGTCCATCAGAATAATAAATACAGTGTGGATATAAGTTAGCACCGGAGTAAGTCAATCGATCAAAAATAATCAAACAGATCGGGCTGTCAATCAAAGAAATGGTCGAATAGGCTAGATGGGTTGACGCCTCCTATTAAATGTGGTTGGTAATAGTATACTCAACCTAATGGTTATTGTCGAGTGGCTTAGCCCAAAACTTATGTTGGGCACTACGCATTAAGTAGGCTTGTTGGGCTATCCCGTATCATGAGTCCCCCTTACTTGTGGTCCTGATCGAGCTTGTTGATGAGTAGGAGTAAAGAGCATATAGGCAGTTATGGCTGTTATTCACATTCGACTGGGGTTTTGACAACTTGACTAGGGTTTTTGAATTCTCGACCAGGATTTTTGAATTTTTGATCAGGGTTTATGGCGATTTCACTGTATTTATTGCACCGATTACTCCATAAAATACGAAGCGTATGGGGGCAGGGTGTAATTATAACTGATGCTTGGGTTTCTGCTTTCAAATGCTTATAAATAAGAGGGATATATGTCTTCATTTACACTTTTGCTGAAATTGTATCTGGTCAAATCCCTGCCTTTGAAGTTTTTCAACCATTTTTCCACTTATAGTTTGCAAGATATTTATTGTAAGTCATTCTGCCCATTTGATCTGTTCTCTCTTTTTCTGTTGCAAAAAATGTCTAGCAGTTCCGATAATGAGGATACTAAGTTTGAGAGCATAGCCTATCAGAGAAGATTGGGGGTGGGAATGAATCTAAAACAGCCTAAGATATTAGTTCAGATAGTTTATCAAGCGATAGCTCGAGTTTGAGCAGCTCGAGCATAGAAAAGGCCATCTATGGGAGCGAAGTTGGCCCGAATGATTATCCGACATCGTGGGGTCGATTGTTAACACCTGACCACTACACAGAAATAACCTCCAAAATATCACCTGTTGACCTGGTGTGAATTAGGGAGGTGTATCATATCCTAGGGGGTGTATAATAGTGTTTGAGAAAGGGTTGAGAAGCGGCCTTAGGTTCCTTCTCACCTAAGTGATAATCAACCTCTTGGTGGGTCTGAAAGTTTGTATAACCTAATTGCTCCCCAACTTTTTTTCCACTCTATATAATTTTGCAGTGCTAATGCATTTGTATAATCAACCAGCCTCCTTCGTCAACTTTTCAAATTTATTCCACTTACCCATGTTGTGGAAGTCAAGTAGTACTGAGGAGTTTAGTTTTTACTACTTAATAGCTCGATCCCACCGAAAAGTCTTAGTATCCCAAACTTTTTCATATGGCTAAAAGTGGAAAAAATATTTTTTCTATGTTTGGGCGCCAAAGGTTTTCGCCATTCTGAGGGGTTGGTAAAGGGGGCCTATGGAGATGCTGAGGAACCAGATACCTAGTTGGCCTAATACTTT
>JACGDI010005847.1:803097-815571 GCA_014898725.1 Jacaranda copaia
AATTGAAATGAGTTACGCTTAATTAGTCCAGTTGAATATATATCCTAAAATTCATAAAGAAAACGTTTAAGACTGTTGAAATTATCCAACAAAAGCCTCCAATTCTCAAGTGCGTATTAGAAGGTATAGATGTAAAAATGTTAGGAGAAAATTTAAGATAATACACAAATATTTGAAAAAAAAAAGATAAATTAGTGACAAAATAATAAGTGATAATATAAATATTGTCACTAATTATATATATTGAGTGACAAAAAATTTTGTTTTGTCACTTTAATAATATTTATAAATTAAATAGTGATAATAATAGTGTTTAAGTTGTGAATATTAGTAATTAGTGATACCCCTACGGTGACAAATTTAGTCATAATAAAAATCTTGTCACAATTCATAGTGGCAATTTTTATTGTTATTAGGTTGTTACTATAAGGGTGTTACTAATTGTTAATAACGACAACTTAAAATATTAGTTTTTGTCACTTATGAGCTATATTGTGACAAAACAAAAATTAGTATCACTAGTGATAAAATAAAAACTATTGTCACTAAATATATATCATTAGTGATAATTTTGATATTGTTATTTATTATTTTGTCATCAGTATAATATATTTTTTTAGTGCCTTTAAACGTTGATTTAAAGTTTATTTATTTATATACATATATACGCACTAAGGGTTCATTAACTATTTCACTTCATATATAAGTGTAAAAGTTATGCTATTGAATTAATTAACCACTCAATATTTTAGAGGATATATTTTATTGCATTTTGGAGATCAACCCAAATTAAATAAATAAAAATAAATATTATTAAAATCTAATTAAGTTACTAGAAGGATACAAATGATTTGGGCACCAACGTTATTAACCAAAACATTAGGGGCTATTTTTGAATGTTGGCAAGCATAAAATTGCCCTTTTTGCATCCCATTTGAAATCATAACTTTAAAAGGAAAAAAAAAAGACGTACAAAAGGAAAAAACTCTTTAGCTACTTTTGCACATGGTGTGTGTCCACGAAATGCACAATACCGAATCAAGAATGGGATGCTTCACATTTTTGTTGGTGCTGCTGTGTGTGGCCACTTGCCACCTTGCTTTTGCCTTCAGAGAAGGTAAGCTCAGGAGGGTTCTTCTTCTTTTTTCTTTCTTTTTTTCTTTTTTTTCTTTAAATAAATATTTGTATTATTTCATGAATCTTTTGTAGCTTCCATTATGGTTTCCTTTTTTTTTTTTGTTGCAATGTTCAAAAAATCAAAGTGTTTCTTGACTGGGACAGGATCAACGTATTTGATATACAACAAAAGGATGGAAGGCAGCAAGATTTCAAAATTGTCTCTTGGCATATAGGGGCCAAAGCATGCATTACTGCAAGCGACACGCATATGGCTTTGTTATGAAACTATAATCTTCCGAGAATAACTCAAACATAACGGCAAAGTTGGGGAAGATGGAAAATTCTTGCCCGCGATCATCGGATAATATGAGCAATGAAATCTATATTGTGAGAATGTAGCTTGATTTTGTCATTAATGTGAAACACTCAGTGTAGGCAAGTATTTTCGCTGGTCACAATAAATTATATCAACATGATGGAAACGTGGCTCGATTTTATAGTTTAGTGTGAACACGTGATATAGGCAAATATTTTTCATGGAAATTTATGCACTATGTGAAATAACTTTTAGATAATAGTAAGTATACCAAAAGCATTTTGAGCTACATAACAAGTGCATTTATAGGGCGGTAAGCAATCACTTTGTTTGCTCATGGCATTAATTTAGGCACTCCTTAGGTTGGATATATGTAAAATGGCCTTCTAATGGCTTTTGGATTTTTCACATGATTAAATACTATGAAAATTATCCATTCTTGAGTCATCATGGGCTTTCACATGTACCAGATGGAACCCTGTTTAAGACCAATCTGCGTCTGGTCCTGTTACTCTGTCTATACAATTGTCCCAATTACCTTGTCAGTTCAAATTTCTGCCACAAAGCAGAAGAAGGGAAAAGTACTTTTGGGCAAAGCATGAACTTGGTAGAACATAATTCTTGCCATTACTTTCTTCTGACATGACTCTTTGTTTTTTGAATTCTGTACTTGGTAATTGAGATATGCTATGACCACATGGTGCAGGCCTATTAGACAATGGCAACTTTGAGCAGGCTCCCAAGCCCTCAGACCTTAACGGGACCATCTTGCTTAAGCCTAATGCCATACCCAAATGGCAAATTTCCGGCTTTGTTGAGTACATCAAAGCCGGACAAAAGCAGGGCGACATGCTACTAGTGGTTCCAGAGGGGTATGCTGCAGTCAGGCTAGGAAACGAGGCATCTGTCAAGCAGTATTTAAACGTGACTAAAGGGATGTACTATTCATTAACGTTTAGCGCTGCCAGGACCTGTGCTCAAGAGGAGAGCTTAAATGTATCCGTTGCACCGGACTCTGGGGTGCTACCAATTCAAACGTTGTACAGTAGCAACGGTTGGGACTCGTATACCTGGGCGTTCCGAGCAAATCATAGTGTGGCTGGGATGCTTATTCACAATCCAGGAGTAGAAGAAGATCCAGCTTGTGGATCTCTCATTGATTCAGTTGCCATCAGGGCTTTATATCCACCTAAAGCTACTAGAGGTGAGTCCATCTTACTAATACCATCAATCTAGTTGGCCTCATGGTATAGTTTTGAGATTCAGTTTTGTATGTGTACATTAGAGGGTCTTTCTTAAATTGGGAAGGTGTAATGTTACTATGCTTTTGGTAACCTTTTGGATCATTCTTTTGGGCATTATGCTTCATCAGCTTAACTCTTTGGAGCTTGGCCATAATGTCCTGTCTCAACTAAGTACTTGCCGTGAATGTGTGTGTTTGCCGCATTGTGTGTCATTTTCAACAACTCGTGGTGCAACTGCACATGACTATGTCTGGAGATGGTTATAGATGGTTGGAGATCTCTTTTGCAGTTTCATATTTGTTTGCAAGAATTGAAAAATGAAATTATGTTCTAACTGTGCAGATAACCTGCTGAAAAATGGCGACTTTGAAGAAGGACCATACATGTTTCCCAACACAAGCTGGGTTGTCCTTATCCCACCCAACATTGAGGACGATAACTCTCCGCTCCCTGGCTGGATGGTCGAATCCCTCAAAGCCGTCAAGTACATCGACTTAGCCCATTTCTCAATCCCACATGGCCAACGAGCCATCGAGCTCGGTGCTGGAAAAGAAAGTGCTATTGCACAAGTAGCCAGAACTACTGTTGGCAAACTTATGAGCTGAGTTTTGCAGTTGGCGACGCTAGCAATTCTTGTGAGGGATCGATGATTGTTGAGGCGTTTGCTGGCCAGGACACCGTTAAGGTTCCTTATGAGTCAAAGGGCAGAGGAGGTTACAAACGGGCTGTGCTGCGATTTGTGGCGACTGCTGCAAGAACTAGGATCATGTTTCTTAGTACTTACTATCATATGAGGAGTGATGATCATGCTTCACTGTGTGGCCCTGTGGTTGATGATGTGAAGCTGCTGAGTGTTCGTAGGCCGAGGTAGGATGGTCTGAATCGGCTCGATCTTTGATCTATAGTAAGAATATATTTTGTGACAATCAAAGATTTACAGGTATTTATGAATAGCCGAAAACAAGAAGAGGAAGTCTTTGTGAAATAATTCTAATGCGAGAAATGGAAAGAGGTCGTAATCTACTTGCTACCAGAAATGCCTATATTCATACTTTTGTTTGAGTATATAAGAAGAGAAGTTTGATTTTGTATCAAATGTTATATTAAGCATAATAAATGCAAAAATGGAAGTTAATGGGAGCGTTAAAAGAGTATGTTTCTGATTTTATCAATGTAAACTCTGAATGAGTGACATCCTTGTGAGCAGGATTCTCCATTAATTCCATATATTATTACTCCCATTTATTGATTTGTTATCTTGATTAACAACTTTGATATGTGTAGCACGATTTAATGGTTACCAAGCATATTAGATACATATTCGATTGAATAGCATGACATAAGCCGTTAGCTGCCGTGCACATATATGAAGATTCTCTGCCTACCATTGGCTCCTAATTCAATGATGAACAAATAAGGCACGTCTAAGGCTACATTTGATATCTGGAGTTCCCCAATGCAACCGTATGTTTTTGCCCTCAAATGGTAAACTGTACTGAGCATGGCAGATGCAATGAAGATTTATCCTATACAGTTCCAATACACAAATGTTTATTCAAACAGAGGAAACATAAAGAGGAAACGCATCATTGTGACCCCAACAAAGCAGAAAACAAAAAACACATGTGACTAAGAAGAAACAGAAAAAACCTCTAACAAGTTACGTATTTCTACTTCTTTATCTTGAAAATGAACTTTCCACCAATCTACTGTTTCCAGATTCTGGAAGCAGAGTCTTCTGAGAAATCACATACTTGTGACCCCAACAAAGCAGAAAACAAAAACACTTGAGACTAAGAAGAAACAGAAAAAAACTTTATAAATCTACATATTCTTCTTCTTTTTCTTGAAAATGAACTTTTCACCAGTCTACTGTTTCCGTGTTCTGGAAGAAGAGTCTTCTGATTCTGCAGATGGACTCCAAACCCTTCAGGCATGACCAAACAAAATCTCAGAAAAACATAGAACCAAGTTGTTTATTTTTTTCTGTAAAGACAAGAGACGGGAAAAGAGCGACACCATTCACTGGATCCAGAGTGGGTAGACCCCTGATCCTTAACTTCCTCAACGACATAAGGTAGAACTATTTGACTTGGCATCACTCTTGCTGTTGATCCTCCTCTCATGGATTCCTGAAATTTTCAAAATTTACTTTTTATGCTATAAAAGTGCATCCAAGGCAGAACAAGACCAAAACGAAAAATCCCAACCCGGTTCAATCTCAACATGGGCATGACTCAAAATTTCAACTGTCTGTACTGTCCGCATAGCAGTTTCAGTTTCAGTGACAAATAAAACATTATAGTATTATCATTAATTGAATCAACTACTTAGGTTTCTATAGGGTGAAACTGACCTCGCGGCTTGGTGAACCTTGTGATGAACTAGTCTCCCCTTGTGTCATCCATTGGGATCCAGAGGAAGGAAAGCGAGTCCCATAACATGGTGCCCAGTATGTTGAGTTCCCAGGAATTTGAGCTGCTGATATTCCAACTGTTGCAGCCAATTCTGAGCCTGAGGTAGCTGATGCCAATAGACATGGTGCACTAGGTAATCCAATCTGGTTCATGGGAAAATCAAAGGATGATGGCATGTCAGGCATTTCCATTCCCATCCCATATCCCATTCCAGGTCCAGCCCTCGGACCGGTGTGCAGGAATGGAGGGATGGTAAGAATCTGCGGTCCTTGCTGCCCTGGTTGTGGCATCATGAATGGAGGATGAAACATGGTGCAACCTGCTCCCATTGACATCATCTGGTTGCTCCTCAAAATTATAATTATAATTATGAGTATGATAAAATGACAAAATCCACATAAAAAAAAAGTAGTACAATGTCAAATAAGATGTTACTGTATAACACATTCTTACATTATGCTGGTAAATATAAATAATTACGTCTTTGATACAAAGTCAGCATATGAATATGAATACATTTGTTTAAAGTTATACAAATATAAAAGATAGTAGGAAAAGAGGAATACCTGAAATTGATATTGTAAAGTTTTTATGTACTTTATAGCGTCATTTAGGATTGATGCTTGGTCTTTCTTGAAATCAAGAATAGATGTATCACATCAGACAAACATATAATTTGGCAAACAATAGTTTAATCTTTTCTAAAAATTTGCAAAAAATAGTAGAAAAATTAACTAGAAAGATACCTTATCACAGTTGGGAATCAGTTCTTGAAGAGTCCTCATTTTTCCCCTAAGTTTTTGCCTTCGTAACTGTTCATGAACATTTGAAAGGCTAGTTAAAGAATTGTGATAGTACAATAAAAGAAATTGAATATTGATACCAAATGACTGATGAGAACAATGCGGAATGACTTGCTTATCTTAGTTTGCACTAGGAGCAGAGTTAATTCTCTAAAATAATATATTTTTGGAGGATAAAAACCATTAACGTAATAGACAATAAATAACCTATTCTTCTCCTCTTAGACTTGTAAATCTTTTGCTTATTTTCCTTCTCTTTTTCCAATTCTTTCTGAACTTCTAAACCTTTTGCACTTTTTCCTTCTCTTTTTCCAATTCTTTCCCCATTAAACCATAGGAACGAAGCCTATGATTTGACAGAGCAATCTACTCACGGCTGAACTCTGAACCCTTATTTTAAGACTCCTTTAATAACAAGAGGAGACCATCAATTGAAGTTAGGAATCTAGTGAAAATACTAATGCCCACTGCTACATTAAAGAAATTTTCCTCTCTAATAACAATATTTATTATAAAAACATTCAATTTGGTAATTTGTTTTTCAAATAACCTACAAATCTTTTATACGACCAGAGTCCATTATGGAAAGTATCTAGCAATAACGTATTCTTACTAGAAATTCTATACTTGGAGAACTAGGGAAAGTGGTGATCACTCGCTCTTCACTTGTTCAATTCATATTACATTGTGCGTTTTTTCTTTTATTTTATACTACAAATAATACTCATAATATTAAATATTTTTTTTATAGGAACATCTCATTGTGGCTCTACTACCTTTGATATATATTTATAATATAAAATAGATTATCAAACATTATTTAAATATAAAATTCAAAATATCTAGTTAACTTCGATTAGACTTTAATTCCAATACAACACGTGCCCATAACACAAAATATGTTGCAGCTTTGAGCTTACACTTCCCTTCTGTTCTACATTTCTATTTATATATATATAAATATATATACGTGTCAGCCTCTTGGCTCACATAGGATTCATCGATTCCTAGCATAGCATCACCTCAGAAAAATAGAAAAGGATGCTTTATGTAAGAACCCACAAAAAATTTCATACAAATTAAAACAGAAATTAAATAAAACCCATTCATTTTGAGATGGGTTTCTCCAAAAGTCTTGTTTGTGGGAGGTTGAAGGGTTGAAAAAGGTTCAAATTCAGCTAAGGTGAACATAAAAAATTTGAGAATTTCAGGTCAGTGTCTTTAATTTCTTCACCTCCAACCCTACTTCACTGTTCTTGGGGTTTTCCTTTAATGTTGGTCCCTTTTTTGTTACTGCTGTGGATTGATACTTTTTTCCTTGAATGGAAGGAAGAGATAAGGGAGAATCAGATCAATTCCCAAATGGTTTTTTTAAGTAAACTTTTGTTTTTTGTTTTGGATATATTTTTCTTTTCTTGGTGCTAATCATCGAAATTTTTTTTGAGAATCCTATAAGATCTGTTTGCATTGGAATGATACTTTTGTGATCATCTTAATAGTATTTTCTGATATGATTCATATTTCGAGTTAGATTTATTTCTATACGAATAAGATGAATTGAGCTGTAGATATAAAAGCGTAGAAACTCTACGGAATTTGTTTATTTGTTGATTAGATGAAAGTAAGCTGCAGTGACTCGATTCATATGAACTAACTTTCTGAGTGGTTAACATATCAATTTGGACAGAATAATAAGAATTCTTTGGATTTGAACCTAAGTAAAATGGAAACAACTTTCTGGGAATTACATATTTTTTGTTTTGTCGGAAGAGTCCTCCAAATATTTTAATTTTGCATTAGATTTACTTTCATTTTCATTTTCTGGACTATGAATATATAAGATTACGGTTGTTAAAAAGCTAAGAGAACTTACCCTAAGTAACTGAAAACTAGGTGCGTGAAATATTTCTTTCTTTGTACCAACTCCAAGTAAGTTGTAATTAAAGTATTACTTGTGATATTGATTATTGGCTATAAGAATTACATTAAGGATAAATTCATTTTACTGCTATGATTGTCTCAATTATCCCATTCACTAATAATACCTTTCAAGACCTCCTAGATATATATATATATATATATAATGATAAAATATGAAAAGTTAAATAAAAAGAAAAACTTACTTCATCGCGATGTCCTACAATCAAATGATATTTATTTGATTCTATCAATCTTTATTGAACTATGTTAAATAAATTAGATTTTCATCAAGTCTAGATTAGATAAATAACAAAATATTATTATAATATTCTAGATAGAAGACATACTAAACAAACTATATGTATGTATATATTTATCTATAAATTTCCTTAAAAAGCATGGAGTTAACTATCTATTTCACTCAAAAGTGTTTTTGCATATATTAGTTACCACTACAACAAAAATAAGCTGTTGTTAGCATTTAATTAGAACTCTTATAATAATGTGTCACTATATTTACATATTAGGAGGCAAAATTTTATTTAAACTATTGTTACACATTTTTATGACATTTATAATGATATTATGATACATAAGTATGATAAGGGTTATTAATGTCATAGTTTTCTTATAATAAAATTAGATAGCGTAGAATAGTTTAAGTGTCATAATATATAATATAGATATTATTACATTTTCTGGTGTCACAACAGGCAATCTTTTTTTGGTAGCATATTAAACATTATAGGAATTTTTGTTATTTTAATTTTTGAATGCACTTTCACAAAAAAAAAAGTTACACGTTTAGAAATTGTATGTCGAATATGTATTAAATATGCATGTGTACTTTATTATGTAACAGATCACTTATCACTAAAAGGGAGGGCAAAAAGAAGTCAATTATAGATCATTACCAAGTATAAAATATTTTTGCAACATGCAGATGCATAAATATAAATATTATCATTTATCATCAATAGTAACACAATATCTAGCACTACTATCTTAACAAAAAATGTAACATTTAAAAGAATTAACAAAAGGAATTCTATGAAAAGTAATATTCTAATAATAAATAATGCAAGCTGATAACTATGACAAGTCAAATAAAAATTAATGTATTAATAGAAGTCGAACGTATAGTAGCTTCATATGTGAGTGTTCATATAATTTAGTTTAATACTCTAATTAATTTTCTAAAACACTAGGTTAAAATTTATCACACAATTTCTTTGGTGTCTCTCTGTTTAAATCCTCTATTCCATTTTTTATTCTATCTTCTATTATATTTTATGAAAATATGACAAGTGTATTAAATATTTTCTTATAAAAATAACTAATTGATTATCATATATACTTTGTATAAATATAGCAAGTTGGAATATGAGATGGAATAGAAAATAAGATAGAGGATCCAAAATGGTGTCTCTGGTGTGATAATATTTGTCTTTTTATCTTTTTCACTTTATTTTTCTCTTCAACTACTATTTTTCGCTCAAGTACTCTCTTTCAATTTCCCGCAAACACCTTCTTTTTTTCTATCTTTACTAATTATTTTGGTGTATTAACTCATGTGTTCCACACATCAATTATGAATATAATTACACAAAGCAGATTTACTCAATATCAATATAGACTCATTTTATGATAATTAAGTTAAATCCATAATTATATATATATATATATATATATATGAAATGTGTAGAACGTAATAATCAAATTTTTTCATAAATGGAGAAAAGCTAGCTAAATGTACTCACCTTCTCGGTTAGGTTATGCATTTCATTAGACCTCGTTCTCTTTTGTTGTTTGCATTCCTCACTTCTTGCTGATTCCTCGTCTTCTCCATCCTCCTGCAAGTAAGTAAAACAGTATAGTAAAAAGTTGCAGAAAAATGAGTGAGTTCTCATTTCTGCAAACAATGCAGACAAATCGTCGGTTGCAGGCTGCAGGGGTGCCTAGTCGGAGAACTAGCTTAATTCTTTTTTAAACAATTAAAAAAAAAAAAAAGAAGTGGTGCAAAATCAGATTTCTTGCAACCAAAAAGCAATTTCAGGAGAGTTTGATAACAAATCTCGGAATCCAATTCCTAGTACATAGACAGCTTTCTGGTGTATATGTCATAAGCAAGTAATTATATGGATCATAAGAGTTTCCTGATATATATCTCCTATATATATTTATGTAACTATGTATATATAGGAAAATAAATAAAAAATAAAGAAGCCCTTTTCTACTCACATCACTTTCTCTTGAAATTTGTATCTCCATGGAATCATCAGAAGCATTCTTCCTTTTGGACATAGCCCCGCTGGATTGTCCCTTCTCAAAACCATATGGCAACATAATCTCCTCTTCACTTCGTCGTACTAATGGAAGAGAGGAAGAAAAATCAGAAATGTCTGAAAAAGTTGGCGCATTTTGTAGGTGTGACCTCAGCTGATCAGGAATTATATAATTAGCAGTTACAGCCGTCGATCCTGTTGGCTGATTTTCATTATTTTCTTGATCTTCTGATTGGAAAAACAGCCCAGATTCAAGCTCTTGATTGCTCATGATCTTCTTTTAAGGTTGCCAGGCCTTTGGTCACTCTTTTCTTTTGATATATCTTATGTAAGTACTTGTGTGGAAAGCCTTGTCCTGATAATTATTTTTCTCATATCAGATGATGGATTAATAAACCTGGACAAAGAAAATGCTTAGAGATGGGAAACCTTGTGACAGTAGTGTTTACAACCTGGAAATGGCTGGGGCTGTATCTGGCCTTGGGATTGTGTATTAAAAATTGGCTTGGTTTAATTTAAATTAATTGCATTGTTGTTTAAATTAATTTTTTATAATCCTAATTCAATACTGTAATAAAAGTGGCTAAAATTTATTTGTTGTAATTTAAATAAATAATAGTAATAAGGACCGGATAAATGTGAGGAAAGAAAGCAAGTAAATAAAATTAAAATTTGGTTTATGTATAATTTGATGGATTTGATTCAATGAATATGATATATGTACACACACACAGAGCACATAGAAAAGGCAATGTTCGAATGATCTGTTATACAATTTATTTATTTATTTTTAAAATTATTGTCTGAGTGAGGCAGTTCGAAAGGCAATAACTCTATATGCGGTTTTGGTGTCCGAAGAGGCACCCAATCTCCTTGGATTTGTATGTTGACAAAGCGATACGTGTCATGCAGATGTTCTTACATGTAGTGCAAATTTGGCTTTTGCTGTAGCGAGCACATCCCTCAAACGTCGCGAAATTTCCACCATTGAAAATCAATATTATTATTTCGTTTTCCTTTTTTAAGAAAATATTTTAGATGCTGATAATATTGGTTTTGTTAATTTATTTATACTAGTAAGCAATATTCAATGCATGGACTAAAATTTTTATAGCATATAATAAATAAAATAAATATTACTTTAGTATAATATTAATTTTTTGAGTAATATTTGATATTAATTTATATATATATATATATAGTTTTTTAGTATAATGGCACAAAAAGTATAACGATAATTATAAGTATAAAATGTATGGTTATAAATGATAGTTATTACATAAGTTGCAGTTATGATAATTAAAGAATAGAAATGATGGCATTTTAGGTTCATCATATGAAAAACATACCAAAAAAGAGGGTGGATGTTAGTGTCTCATATCAGTAAAATAAATAAATTAGGGTCTCTATATATGGTATTTGGCAATTAACACCCCTTGAGCTATAGGTTTTATGATGAGTTAGGCCCAAGGTTTATTTCTGAATATGGTATCAGAGCCATTCATTTTCGATATTAGATTACCTTGTGTTGTTGGGCCATCTATTTCATGTTATTTTAAGCTCAGATGTTCATTTTTGGGCACGTGCAGGGTGTGACGTTCATTCCTGGGCGCACACGAGGTGTGTTAGTGTCCTACATCGGTGAAATAAATAAGTTGTGATATTTATATATGATTTTGAGCAATTCTCACCTTTTAAGCTAACTTTTGGGGTGAGTTAAGCTCAAGGTCCATTTTTTAACATCGTATCGGAGCCACTCATTCTTGATATTGGGTTACCCTGTGTTGTTAGGCTGTTCATTTCATGTTATTCCACGCTCTAGATGTTTATTTTTGGGCATGCACATGGTGTGTTGGTATTCCAAATCAATGAAGTAAATAAATTGTGATATTTATATGTGGTCTTGGGTAATCTTTATCTTTTAAGTTAGCTTTTGGAGTGAGTTAAACTCATGGTTCAATTCTTAACAATAAGAGCTTTATTAATAGAATAAATGTAAATACATGTGAATGATGCATCAGGATTTTCACTTTGAACCCTATACTTATGAGCATGAAAATGATGTTACTAGATCAATTGGTTACCCAACATACTTGATCTCATTTTAGGGTACGGAGTTTATATATATATATATATATATTATTCGCACACAATCCATGCATTTAGGATTTACTAGGAGTCGTTAAGGTTTGAATCTTGAACCTCAAATATATAAGTGTAAGGGTAGCCGAGTGGTTATTTGATCAAGTAGCATAAGTTTTATATATAAGATGCGAAGATGAAGATTTAACCTAGCAAGCTCATGACATGTATATATATATTAAAAAAGAAAAAGGTGAAGATTATACAAGGAATGATTGACCACTCATT
>JACGDI010005847.1:826861-861330 GCA_014898725.1 Jacaranda copaia
GACATAAAAACTTGATAGGTGATGTTGGATTGTGTATCCGTCTTATTATGATTGAGGTATTTATTCTTATAGTGAGCCTTTGATGTGGGTCTATTTAATTTTGTTAATCATATTTATATGGCGTCCAAAAATTGATGAGTGTGATATGGGATAATACTAGGACTTATTCATGGCCTGATCCATGAAATTAAAATTTGGGCCATTACTGTGCAAACCAAACAAGGAACCTAGGTCCCCAGACCCAGACCCAAATTGAACAGCTAAAAGCATAAGACGAGAGATTGGCTGGAGCAAGGCCAATCAGACATCGACACATGACGATTCCCCCATGATATAAATAGCCGCATCAAACTTTTGATGAATATTGTTAGAATTTTAACATCATTCATGAAAAGGGTCCTCCCTACTCTCCTTTGTCTAATGGGATTGCAGAACGAAAGAACGGAATATTTAAAGATATGATTTAACAGTCTGCTTCTGAATACCGAATTTCTAAGTATATGTGGGGAGAGTCTCTAAATACAGCTTGCCATATTCTGAATAGAGTCTCTCTAAAATATAAAGAAAGCACTCTGTTGAATTCTAGAAAGGCAAAAAACCTAGCTCAAAATAGTTCTATGTCTATGGCCGCCTTGCAAAAGTTATGGAATACCTATAGTTTATTGTAAAGAATATAAATGTTTTATTGAGTATATGACTATCTTAGGCTTTGATTTGCAGCTTAAGAATTAAACTTAATCATTCTTGCAATAATGTAGTAGTATCGCATGCATGAGGGAAAGAAGTCTTATACATGACCAGAAATTGATTGAAAATAAAATTCAAACATTCTACGAGGCAATCTGTTCGATTACGATTTTTCATTTTTAAATAAAGAAATTTTTGATAAATAAACAAAATTACTCTTTATTATTTCATAGAAAAAATTGAAGAATATCCGTATTGAATGATGCACTACCAAAAAACTATGCATTTGCTACAAAACAAATTGCTAGGAAATTAATTTCATAGCTACAATTACAAATTTTCACAGCAGATATAATTTTTTTAATTATAATCAATAAAAATTATGAAAAATCAATTCACAGCATTATATATTTGAAGTATAATAGATTACTTTTGCATTATTTGTAGAAAAATCAATATATTTATAAAAAAAAAAAATGATCATCAGATATGAATTGATCGTAGCAAATATTAGCTATAAGAGTATCAACTTTGAATTTGACTAGGACAATTGCATAGCCAAAAATTAAAAATTTTTAGGATCATCTATGGATTCGATGTAGTTGATGCCCTAATTTTCTTGTAGTGGTGGAAATATTGTATTAATTGTTAGTAATGTATTATGCATAAAAACATAAATCATTTTCATAAATTTCCAAACTATGATGTGAGTATCATATTGATACTCATCAAATAGAACTTACTTTGGCACAATTAAAAGGGAAAAAGAAAAAAGAAAAAAAAATTATTGAAAGAGTCATTTTATTATTTTTACATATAATATCATGTACAAGTTATTGATATTTTTTCTTACAAAAGATGCCAATGCCAAATTCTTTTCTTGTTTTTTTAATCAACTTCCAAATATTTCCAAAGGGTTATAAATAGGTTACAAAGAAAGTCAAATAGATCCAAAGTGGCGAGCACTCTTGACTTGAGGTAGAATGATTTGACTTGGCAGCACTCTTGCTGTTGATCCTTCGCTTTCAGATTGCTGGAATTTCAAAATTATATGTCAAATTTTAATTTACCGAAATCTAATATGCAAATAAATATTTTAAAATTTGTATCATTCTATGCAGGTTGTATTTGATTTGATTTTAGTCCGAACATGATTCAAAATTTGAATTATCAATGTCACATACATTATCTGATAGGCTCATAGCAAACCCGCTACAAACAAATAAATTTAAGAATGCATTCCATTACTTACTATTTTTACATTAAGAATGATCGCAATCCTCTTTTCCATCTCTATTGACCATATTATCATAAGGTTTTGATAGGGATGATCCAATTGCTCTAATTATTTAGTTTCCTAAATCGTTTTTGGATATCCCAAATATTTATGTGGGATATAATTTAATCAATCAAGGTCGACCTGGATGTGACCCGGATCATATCTTGTAATTTCAATTTACCGATAACATGCAAAATGAAGGAAATTATAAAATTTAACAGCACTATTTTTAATTGTACCAACTACTTAATTTTCAGTGATCCTTCAATAAGAGGAGACTAAAAGGCTTGCCCCAAAGGGAAGGGAGAAGAAGGGGGTAAACAGACCTTACTAGAGGGTGCACCTCGTGATGAACTAGTCTCCCCTTGCGTCAAACATGGGGATCCAGAAAAAGGAAGCCACTTGGATAACTTAGTGCCCTGTTTGTTGAGTTCAATAGTTCTAAGAAATTCCCTGGATTTTGAGCTTGTGATGTTCCGGCTGGTGCAGCCAATCCTGAGCCTGATGCCAATAAACATGGTCTAGATAATCCCAAGTAGCCCATGGGAAAACTGAAGGATGATGACATGCCAGACATTCCCATTCCCGTTTCCCCATATCCCAATCCAATTCCAGGCCTTGAGCCACTGTATGTGAATTGAGGAAGACTAGGAACCTGCATTCCTTGCTGCCCTGGTTGTGGCATCATAAATGGTGAATGGAATGTGAAGCTTGCTCCCCTTGACATTATTTGGTGCTCCTCGAAATTATAATTATATGTTACTGTCAGATAAAACATTATGCTAAGAAAAGATGTTACGTTGTTAGAAGATATTGTGTTGATACAAGACGTTATTCTGATGCAACAAGTTATGTGTTATAAACATTATATTGACAAATATAAATAATTGTACCTTTTGATATTTGTCAAGATCAATGTATGAACATTTGTCTAAAATTATATGAATATAATAGATAACAAGAAAAGAGGAATATTTACCTGAACTTGGTATTGTAAGGTCTTTATATATTGTATAGCATCATCTACGATAGATATTTTGTCTCTCTTGAATTCAAGAAGGATGTTTCATATTAGAGAAATGTTAAAATAAGCAAGCAATTGTATTAAAAATTTTAAATAAATTAAAAGAACAAGAATCAGAAAGATACCTTATTGCACTTGGGAATTAGTTCCTTAAGAGACTTTATTTTTTCGTTAAGTTTTTTCTCCGTAACTATTCATGGACATTTGAAAGATTTATAAATGAACTTTAACATATATTACAAAAGAGTCTATTGTCATGCCAAACAAACAATGAGAATTTATGTAGTTTAACTTATTCGTCTTGACTTGAACTCAATATGAATAAGTATGTGAAGGATCGTAGTATATTTTTTGAATGATGAAAATTATTTAAGTACGTTTAATTAATAGTTCATTCTTCTCTCATAAGTGCAAACCGTCGACTCTTTTTCTTTCCTCTTGTATTTCTCTCCCTAACTTTGGCCATGAAAATTAGGGAACTAGACAATATACCATTTTCTGAAGATAATTTATAAATTGTTAAATACTTTGTGCTCTATTATATGTTGCATTTATTTTACTCTTGGAGAAGTATTTTTTAAATATAGTTTTTCATTAATGCATGCCGAAATACATACATCGAAGCAGGAGAACAATTATCTAACTTAATTTAGGATTCTCCATAAAAAAATACCATTTCACCAACAGAAATACACTACTTGGTCACTTATTAGTTTTGTTGCAAAAATGAAGTGTCATAAAATTAATGTTTTGATGAAATTTTCATTATAAATAGAAGAATCATATTTAAAGTTATGAAATTTGTGGCACACTATTTAAATTGGTATAAACTTTTGATATCGATTACAAGTGTCATTATTAATATATATTTTTGTTCTATTTTCTAAATTGTTAGTAATTTATAAAAAATTCATCACAATTATTTTTAAATTGTGAAAAATCCTATTTATCATAAACTTTTTATTAATAAAGGAATATTTTCTTGTAATGATTTACTTTAATACATGAAAGCTCATGATTAAATTAAAATTCGATTAAGAGATGACTATTTTATCATTTAAAATGAACCATCTCACATACAATTTTGAAGTTTCTTGCTTCTTTCTTTAGTATATACGTGTCAGCTTCTTGGCTCACATTGGAAACATCGATATATTAAGTCAAGGAAAAATAAAATTTGCCCTTTTGCAAAACCCAGATAAATTCACACAGAACAACATGAGAAAATAGAACACATTCTTTTTGATATAGGGTCCCTCCAAAAAGTCCTGTTTTTAGAGAGGGGTTACTCTTTTGTTTGTGTGTGTGTGTGTGTGTGTGTGTGTGTGTGTTCCTTTCGGTGTTTGAGGCTAAATCAACTGCAGAAATTGAAGGGTTGAAAAAGGGCCAAATATTTCAGGTTCGTGTCTTCTTTCACCTCGTCTTTTTTTTCTTTTCTTTTTTTTTTTTATAAATTTTTTTGGTCCCATTTTTGTTTCTATTGTGGATTAATTGAGAAAAGAAAAACAAAAGAAATTTTTGAGTTAATTTATTACATGATTACGTTATTGATTATGGTTTATTAGACTTCCAGCGTACAAGATTATGTATTAATAGTTGATAATTTTTTACTTATAATTTTCAAAAAATATATTTTTGATACTATATTTTTTATACGAAAATTTTTAGCTATAACTTGTTAGCTACGAAATTACTTTAGCAATATTTTTTCCTTAGCAGATACAAAGTATTTTGGTAGTGTCTTATTAGGTTAGTTAAAAAATGAGTTGCGGATAGTTCAAGTGTTATTAGTAGATATTTTTAAAAAAAATATATGAACAGAGAAAAATTAGAAAAATATGTTGATTGGTACTATAAAATTTTGTTTTATTTTGGTTTAAATATTACAATATGAACATAGAATTCGAGAATTTTTTGTAATTTTCCTATTATCCTTTAAATTAATTCATTGCTTTCCATGGATTATGCAAATGAATCATTTTTATTTTTTATTGCAACAAACCCGTTAGGACCCACCGACCTAACTCAAATCCAACCCATTTAGGACCTATGTTTGTGGATCTGTTTACCACCCAATTAGTTTCAAATCAGACAAACTCAGACTAGATTCAAACCTTATCCAACTTGTTGGTTATGATTCCTAGCGAACAGTCACTATAAGAAATTTATTATTTTCTATGTCTAATTATAATTGATAAATAACTATAGATATGTTGAATATGAATCAAATATGCAGATACACTTTATTGCATAATAGCATCACTTGTATCCTTGAAAGAAAGGGCCAAGAAAGAAGTCATTCATCACTATTGATTAATATAAAACTTTTGTGGTGCATAAAAAGACAGGAATATGTACATGTTTTATTGTAAATAGTAATATAATCTTGGTAAATGTCACCAATAATCCCTCAAGTTTTGATTTTGTATCACTTTAGTCCTCACTTTTTAAAACTTCATCTTTTAGTTCCTAACGTTTATTTTCAATTTCATATTTATCCCTAAGTCCACTTTCCAGCAGGTTTAAATTGGAAAATTGGCCACTAGAGATATTTTGAGGGGTAAAATTGTCAATCCATACTATTTTGTTTCATTTTAATCCCTATATAAGATTTTATGTTCCAATTTAGTTCCTATATAAAATTTTATGTTCCAATTAATTTAATCCCTATGTTACTTTTTTTTTCTTTTGATAAATATATGTCCATGTGTGTATATCCTGTGTATAATTTTAATTATATTCATAATATGTAGTATTAATAATAATACATGATACCGATAAATATTGCATTAATTTTATTATTATTATTAATATTATTATTATTATTCATAAGAATAATAAGATTCATATTTTCAATGATAATAATAGTATTATTAAAACAATATAATTATCTAATATTATTAGGATTATTATTAATTATATTGTTAATAATATATTAATAATAATATTACTAATAAAAATTCAAGTAAGCAAAAAAATTTTCCAACAAGACAAAAAAATTGTCATGTTAGTTGAAAATTTGCCACCTAAGCAAAAATTGCAAAATTCAATAGATTTTGGGATGCCATATCAGCATTTTCAGTCATTTTATGAAATTCTGACAACTTTCAAACTACATGTGATTTTTTTTTTAACTTATAGGACTAAATTTAAAATTATATAACAATATATGATAAAATTGAAAGTTGAAAGATTTTATAGGATGAAAACAATATTTTTCCTGTTTACTGAGAGTAGCTGCAATGGCTGGTCACCATAGGGTGGGGATTGGGCAGTTGGAGTTGGGGATGGGGGTGGGAGTTGTGGAGGGTGTGAGATCCCCACATCACAGTGGTCGGCCATGGCAGCTACGCCCAGCAAATAGAAAAAATATTTATTTGTTCTATAAAATTTTTCGACTTTCAATTTTGTTCTATGTTTTATGCAATTTTAAATTTAGTCCTATAAGTTAAAAAAAAAAGTTCACATTTTTTGTTCGAAAGTTGTTGGAATCGCATAAAATGGCCGAAAATATCGATGTGGCATGCCAAAATTTGTCAAATTTTGCAATTTTTGCTTAGGTGGCTAATTTTCGGCCAGCATGACGATTTTTTTGTCTTGTTAGAAAAAGTCTTTGCTTACTTTAATTTTTATTAACAATATTATTAATAATAACCCTAATAATATTAGATAATTATATTATTTTAATAATACTATTATTATTATTATTCTTATGATTAATAATAATAATAATAATAATAATAAAATTAATATAATATTTATCGATATCATGTATTATTATTAATACTACATATTACGAATATAATTAAAATTATAAGCACATGGACATATATTTATCAAAAGAAAAAAAAAGTACCATAGGGACTAAATTGGAACATAAAATCTTATATAGGGAGTAAAATGAAACAAAATAGTATGAATTGACAATTTTACCCCTCGAAATATCACTAATGGCCAATTTTCCGGTTAAAACCCGATGGAAAGTGGACTTCGGGATGAATATGATACTAAAAATAAACATTAGGAACTAAAAGATGATGTTTTAAAAATTGAGGATTAAATTGAGACAAAATAAAAACTTGAGGAACTATTGGCGACATTTACCCTATAATCTTCATCACTATCATTTTAATGAATATAATGATGTTTAAAAAATAATAATTATTTCTCTTAAAGAATGTTATTTCAACAATTGCAAGGTGATAATAAGAACAAATACATATATATACAAATCAATGTATTAATAGAAGTTTGGTATGTAATAGCTTTGTAGGTGTTTGGAATAATACTTATTCTTATTTTCCTACGAATGTTTTATTTGTTAGTTCCATGTCAATTTATTTAACTAATTTAATTTAATCTGTAGCCACTTATTCGTGATGAACCTAAAAGTAATGCTTTATAGAGCTTATAATATAAGATGGTTGTTAAATTCATATGAGACAATTTTGAATATTAATGTGCCTTTTCCATACTATTCAAATTATATATATTTTGCTACTTATTTATTTTGAACTTCATCAAAGGTTAGCAAAGATATGAATGTCATCCAATCCAATCCAATGCAACATAGAGAATATTTACTCGATATAGACTCATTTCTTGAGAGGCTAAATCCATTATATATCAAATGCATAGAACTGATGATTAGATTTCTCATAACTCGAAATGCTTGGTAGATTATGCACTCACCTTCTCGTTTAGCTTATGAACTTTACTAGACCATGTCGTTTTTTGTTGTTTGCATTTGCCACATCTCTTCAATTCCTCTCCTTCCACTTCTTCCTACCTGTACAAAAAGGCCTTCGGCCAGTGAAAATCTAGTCTGAATGTCCAAAAGCAATCTCAAGAGAGTTCAATAGCCAGTATATACATGCAAGAACCCCAAAATTGTATCCTATGTAGTAAATAGCATAAGCAAGTCATTATATGCATCATATGAGGTTCCTAATATATGCAAAGTATCCATGGGATACTTATAAAGAACTTGATTACCTAGATTTAACCGAATAGAAAAACACACACAAAAGGAAACAAAGAAGCCCTTTTCCACTCACATGAACACTTTCTCTTGTCTGCATATCCAGGCAATATTCAGAAGGATGCTTCCTTTTGGCGCCACTCGATTGTCCCACGTTCAAACCATGCAAGCATGGAATTTCACCAGGGCTCGTCACTTGTTGTAACGGAAGAGACGAAGGAAACACGAAATTTGAATAATCATTTGATGTATAAGAGCAACCAGCTGGTGCTATTGAAGTATTTGGAAAAACCGGCGCATTCTGAAGCCATAATAACCTCAGCTGATCATCAGGAATATTTAGAGGTATGTCATGACAGTCAGTTGACCCTATTACCCAATTTTCATCAGTATCTTGGCTTTTTCCTGATGGAAAAAACACCCCATTGCGCTCTAGATCGCGCATTCTTCTGGAGTTGCGATGCGAATTTTTGTGTATACTGTGTAAGCAGTATAGAAACTCTTTCAATTTTGTGTCAACGACTGTGATATGTATATTGTTGAAGATTCTATGCCAGTTGATGCCGGAAAATCTTTGTCAAGAAGGAATATGTCTCTGGGAAACGCTCGGAAGTTGAGGGCTATATAGCCAGCAGTATAAATTCTCGCAATTATAATTAAGTTTGCGCAGCTTTATTTGTGGAAGTATATTTTGTCAGATATGCTAGCGTTGTATCTGGTTCTTGGTCCATTTTATGATAAAAGTTAACTTGATTTTATGTATGTGGGTTAGTAGAGGAATAAGTTGTGAATATATATTATTATCTTTACAAAGATAAGATTGATTTCATTTATTTGGTGCATAATTTAAATGTATAATAAAAATAAAAATTGGATAAATGTGAGGAAAAGACAGCAAGCATGCCAAGGAATAAAGTTGGCGCTTGTTTGATTTATTTTTCGTTTTTACTTTAAATTTTTAATATTTTCAAGAATTCAAAAATTAGTTTTAGTTTAGGACATGAAAATGAGATTGTTTGGACATTGTATCTGAATATAGTGATTCGAGTAGGTATAAATTTGAGTAGGTAAAATGATGGAATCGTAAGTGTCGTTTTTACTTTTCATGCCTAAAATGGAGCTTTTTGTCTTTTTCTTTTTTCAAAATATAAGTACATTTTAATTATTTTGAAAATATTAAATATAATTTGAATTTGACTGATGTGATAATAAGATGATAGAATAAGTTCATGAAAAATTGAAAATAAAAAATAAGTGGGCATTTGCCGTGAAATGCATAGAAAATGAAATAGTGATGGAAATGGGGAAAAAAAGGGGTGTTTTGGACATTTTCAATTTAAACACAAATTAGAGTTTTCTTCTGTAACAATAGAGTATGGATACGAGTATTTGTCACTACTGACAATCCTTTTGGTTTCATCTCCAAGCACTCTTTTCATTTTGTTTGGAAATGAAAAATGAAAATTATAACTTTTTATTTATTTTTATTTAAAATATTTTTTTTAACATTTTTAATTTTTTTCTAAATCAACCTTATCATCCTATTCTCACAACAATTAAATTCAAATTTGATTTGATATCAAGTACTCAATATTATATTAAAATTAATAAAATATATATATATTTTTAAAAAATAAATTATTTTAAATATAAATCGACTTACTTTTCAAATATATATCTATTTTAATCATTACTTTTCAACATTTTGCTCAAATATATTTCAATTTTCACTTTCATTTTATAATTATTTTTTCAACTTTTAAAAATGCATAGAAACTGAAAATGTCTATGAAAATAAAACCAAATTGGCCATCTAATTACATTTTAATCATTCCAAGAAATAGCTAATCCCTACCGAATGCTATTTTTGATCAGTTTACATCATAAGTTAACGTTTTATTTATAATATTTTTTTAATAGTATTTTCTCATGAGCAAGAATGTTTTTATCAGAGCAACGGAAAAGAAAATAGGTACTATATACAATATAAACACGAACTCTTTTGCTATTCTAAAGAGGTTTCATATACAATGTACCAATTAAATCGTTTTTATATAGGTATAGTGAGTAGGTGGCATACATAAATGTCTTTTTAAACATAGAAAAATATATCATTTAAATTTCAATTCTATATCTACCACAATTATTATGTTTAGGCAAAAACATTTAAATATAATTTTATTTTATTTTTATTTTTATTTTCAAAATTATTGCGTAACAGAATTTCCACCAACATTTTTTTTCTTTTTCATTATTTCCATTCCTTTGATTTTTCTCTTTTAAGGATTCGTTTGCTTGTTAAGATTGTTTAGGATAGATATAGAATTCAATGTAATTGGATGTCCGGTTGGCATATTTGAAGCCAGAAATTAATAGAAAGTTTAGTGTTCTATCTTAAATTGTATTAGGATTCTATATTCCATTCCCTTGGTGTGATTAATATTCATCGGGTAAGAGGGATTGGGAATAATACATTGGATGACAAAAATAACCTTTACATATTTGTTATACAATGTTGTTCTTTTATGTACACACGTGTATATATATATAATCTTTTTATATATAACAAAAGCCATGTGAATACTTACATCTATGATTTAATTAACAAATATGTATATATTACTAAGATTTTTATTTATATAACCAAAATTTCAAGAAAATTTTAAATTATTTGCAAAGTGAAATCTATTTTTATAAGATTTTTTGTCCACAACATTTGTCTAAGAAATTATATAAAAGTTAATTCTTCCATCATAATAAGATTTTAGACTTTTTTTTTTTCGGAAATATTGAAGCATGAACAAAATCTTCTCAAATATAAATCTACACCTAATATGAATTTATTTTTTGCAAAATTACAAACTAATAATCATAAGTATATTAAATATAGAATAGTTTAATTTGTAAAATAAATGTAAAATTGTATAGAAAATTTGAAAGCTAATCATTTTTTCAAAATAAAAATTAATTTTTTTCCTAGGTGATTATAAAATCGCTGAGAAAAACAAAATAAAATGAGAGGCTTACTGATCAATCTTTCAATAAAGACAGTTGAGTTATTAGAAAAATGAGGGTTTAAATTGATGTTTTATATTTATGATAAATTATAATCCTACGTATTTAAATAATTAATTGTATTGAGATTAGAATATCTATACTAATAATTCAATTAAACAATCAGATAAAATATTAAATGAAAATAATATTTTTTTTAAAATAATAAATTTTACAATTATTATATGTCTATTAATCGTTAATCCTACCATTGCAAGCAGACAAATTTTACGAAAATGTCATGTCTTACGTATGTAGATTCTGATCGCAACATTTGTCGTATGCTCTGTGAGTGGATATTTGTTTTTGTTGAAAATGCTAAAAATTGGTCTGAATATTAGCGAGAATATTTCCCCCAAAATAACAATGATGAGCCATCCCAATGTAGAAATTCACTTTAATCCAACCGAAGGCTAAGGTTTTTCTTTTCATTAATTAACATGAAGCATTTTTACTATAAGAAAAGGGATATTGGTATGCGATATAAAATGATAAAGCAAAAGATTAATAATTGTTAAGTAGCAAGAAATAATAGTTTTGTTAAAATATTTAATTTTACAAGTTTAAGAGTAATAAAAATTATGATTTAGTTGTTGACACTGACATTTAATTTTATTAAAAATATGATAATAATCCTTTTTTTTTTTTGAAATCATTATTATATGTTCATTGGTGGTTGTCAATATTGATAATTTAGACACCATAAATACGTTGTTGTTATTAATAACATTAACCTAAAAATAATTTTTTTGTAACTGTTGAAATTTGAAAAGGTTTGATCCTAACTTTGAATGTAATAATAAAGATATTCAATGAAAACTGGCAACAAGATTTAATGTGACCTGGCAATATGCTTAATTCACCCGATAAAAAAAAGAATTTATTCATTTCAAATTAAGATAACAAGTACAAACTTTTGTCCCAAAAATTCCACGTGAACACCTAACCCCTTCATTTTAAACTCTATCTCGAGAGATTAACTTAAAAAAAAAAAAAAAGATTAACTTAAAAGTAGTCTAGAAACCCTTGTGTTATGCCTGTTTAATTTGTCCCATAAGAAACTGATTAAATATACCTCCAAAGTAGAGTCCTAGGCCAAGTGGACTTCCGTGTCTTTCAATTTAGCTAAAATTTCAAGGCAAAATCAATAATTTTCCATCTTGATTTGAAATTCACCATCTTTCTTTTTTATCCTTGCCCCCAAAGTGGCCTTTATCTGAGTTTACAAATGTTAATCAAATCCAAACAATGTTCAAATTTGATTTCTAAAATAACCTTAGTCAACATGTCTACTAGATTATCCTTAGTCCCAATCTTGTCAACCAAAATGACACTTTGAGAAACCATCTTCCAGATAAAGTGATACCTCATGTCAATATGCTTTGTTTTCTCATAAAAGATTTGATTCTTTGACAAGTGTATGACACTCTGACTATCACAAAATATTGAAGTAGTCTCAGAATCCATACGCATATCCTCAATCAGCCTCTTTAGCCAAATGCTTTTCTTCACGCCTTTAGCCAAAGCCACATACTCAACTTCTATTGTGGACAATGCAACTGACAACTGGAAAATCGCCTTTCAACTAACTGTACAACTCAAAACACAAAACACATATCCAGTCATAGACCTTCTGTTGTCTAATAATCAGCATCCACATAGCCAATAATTCTAGCAGTAGATTTCAATTGACTATACCTTAAACATCTATTTACAGAACCTCTCAGATACCTCAAGCATCTATACTAGGAGATTCAGAATCACTTTATTGAAATAATCAATATATTGAATAATAGATGTACCTTCTTTCATCCTTAATGTGTATAACAGTTGTTTCAAATACAGTCGATTTGTCAAGAACTTCGTCATATAGAGACTCTCCAACTTTGACCATAATCCCACTGGCGTACTTTCTGTGGTGACTTCTCTCAGTACATTATTTGTTAATGATAAAACCAGAGTACCGTGAGCCTTTACCATAAATTCATCCTTCTCCTCATTTGTTAATATTTCTGGCAAGAAATCTCTGTCCTTTAATACTCTCTATAAACCTTGTTGACATAGAAGGGCATGAATCTTCATCTTCCACAACCCTTCTTCTCTGAACTTTTCTATCTCAGACTTCGTGGCTAACATCTAATCAATCCTACCTCCAATACCAATTTGTTGAAAGTTGGAAAGATCTGATCCTAACTTTGAATGTAATAGTAAAGAAATTCAATAAAAACTTACAACAAGATTTGATGTGATTCAGCAATGTGTCTAATTCACCTGACAAAGAAAAAAATTTATTGATTTCAAACCAAGACAGCAAGTATAAACTTTTGTCCCACAAATTTCGCATGAGCACCTAACACCCTCGTTCTAAACTCCCTCTCGAGAGACTAACTCAAAAGCAGTCTAGAAACCCTTGTGTTATGTCTGTTATAATTTATCTCGAAAGAAACTGATTAAATTATACACCTCAAAAGTAGAAGCCAAGTACTTTTGTGTCTTGTTATTTTAGCGAAAATTTCAAGGAAAAATCAACAATAACTTCTAAACTAATGAACAAACTATTTTTAGACAAAATAATAGCTACTACCATTTAATAAATGCTTACTATAAGGAAAAAAGAGTTAGTGGCACTGTGAACTGCTCGTGGAAAAGTTGTTAAGAAAATAATTTCATAACTAAAGCACAAATTATAACTATAAGTTTTTCTAATAAATATATTTTTTTTAAAAAAATTATGAACGAAGAAAATTATTAACTATTGATCCATAGTCTTATATGCATGCATATTCGTATGAAATTTAGTATATATATATATATATAAATATATATATATATAAGAATAATTATCAGCTACGAATTAGTCGTGGTGAATGTTAATTATGTGAGCATCTACTTCGAATTCAATCTAGTCAATTTCGTAATTAAAGTTACGAAATTTTAGCATCAATTACATATTAGCCATAACTAAAGTCTTTAGTTTTTTTGTAATGTGGCATTAATAGCAAGCGATAATGTAAAAATTACTACTAATTATATATATAGTGATAAAAGATTTTATTTTGTCACTATTAATCTTTACAAATTTAATAATGACAAGAATAATTCTGAAATTATCATCATTGACAACTAATGACATCTATAATGATAATCTAATGATAATGAAAATTTTCATAAATTAAAATGACATATTTATTGTTACCAGGTGTAATATATTGGTGCGTCAGAGATTGTCATTAATGATAATTTAAAATATTAATTTTAGTCTCCAATTACCCATAGTATGAAAAAATAAAAATTATTATTACTTAACAGAATATTACTCATGACAAAATAAAAGTTATATGTCATTTTTTTTTTTTGTTGCTAATCTTACATTTTTTCTGTAGTAATTATTCATGGCAATTGTTTATCATCAATTAGTATTTTATTTCAAATAATTTGTTAATAGCATTTTCTTTTAATACAAAAAGACGAAAAAAACTCATGAACACGAGACGTTTTCCTCCCAAAAGAAAAAGGAAAAAGAACAAAGAATAACATAATTAGCAGGTGCACGAGTTCTTTTGCTATTATAAAGAGGTAATATATAAATGTACCAATTACATATTGCTTTTTATATATGGCATTATACTTTGAACAAATCAAGTGTGTGTGTGTGTGTGTGCACGAAATGATGACTATTATCACTTGATAAGTATTATTATTTATGATAATTTTCTATTATTTCTTAATATTTTTAATATTTTTTTATAATATTTTCTCCATACAAAGACACAAAAGCTAGCAAACAATAATTATATATTTATATATAGAAAAAAAGAGAGAATTAGCTACTGAATATGTATGGGATTTTTTGCTATTTTTAGAAAATACTACATAATTATTGACTAGCAAACTCTTAATATATATGTATACAAATTATAAAAAATAAAATAAAGTTGGCTACTCTATCGTGTCACGTTCGGTTTCATGTGAACAAAATGTCTCGAGAATTGGGCAAAAATATCTAATGACAGATATTCAATTTTAATTTATAGGGTGTAAAAATAATTCCAACAGACGAGCTTGGTTATGTTTTCAGTGTTATTTTTTATTTTCAGTATTTTTAAAATTTAAAAAGTTAATTAAAAAAAATAAATTGAAAATGAGTTCGTATATATTTTAATAGTTTGTTGGAAAAATAATAATTCATTATATAGGGTTTAGTAAGTTGTAGGTGGAGATAAATAGGAATAAATAAATATATAGAGAAAAGATATATGTTATTAGGAGAAAATATATGGGTTATTGGAGAATATATTTTTAGATAAAAATGAGTTTGAATTTTGATGAAAATGGTGATAAGTTGCTGATAATTCATTTTAAAAAATAAAAATGAATTTGAAAACATAAACTTACAAGATGTAAGAGATACTGCAAGAAAATTATATGTATAAAATTAGGAAAAAGACAATTCTGCTTTTAGGATGTTAAGTTATATAATTCGCTCAATTTATGTCCAGTTAATTAAGCTATAAGTAGATAAATCAATTATAATGATATTGATTTTTTATTTAATTATAATAGATTTGCAATTTAGTTAAATATAAATTCAAATAAACTATGAGAAATTTCTCTATTTTATGAACTTGACACTTTCATAATCGATTTTTTTTTTTTAATTTTATTGCAATTTTGGGTGGTTTTTGGTGTTCGTCCGTAAAACTAGCAAGTGGTGTCACATATTTGTGTGCCTAATGAAGATAAATTATATTCTAATCAAAGTTCCATTGTGTGTTATAAATCTCTATATTTTAGTGACAACCACATATATGTAAAATGGAAAAAACAATAAACATTCTATAAGGCAATCTATTTGCTCTCTTTATATTTTAATTATAATTTTTATAGATAATTGACCACTCGACAGCAAATTATTATAAATGCATATCATATAAGTTTGCTAATATATTATATATCCAAAACCACAATAAAAATATTTATATTTACAAATTACTGAAAATTACTTTTAAAAAAATCTTTTATTTATATTTAAGCAACCAGTGCCTGTCGCCCTATTACAAGCTTGTGTTATAGAGCACTCTAATAAAAACAAAATCGAGGGATTAAAAAGTTGTCGAAAGTAATCTCTCATATTTATATTGAACTTTAAATTTAAATTAAATTATTAATTATATTCTAAATATATGATTTTATCAAAAGATACTTTGCATATTCAAAAAAATAATTTTAAAAATTTAATTCAAAAGTTTGATAAGTCTTAATTCAATCTATGCTAAATAATTCACATATCAAATTTTAAACTCTTTTACCAATAAATAGTATTCCACAAAAATAAGGATGATATTCTTCTTGTAGTAAACTAGTAAGTTGTAAAATCTTTTAAGAAAAATATAATATCTAAAAGATGATCGTATATAGTTGCTAAGTTGTTTTTCTTTTTTCTTTTTTCTTTTTTGCACTTACTGAAATATATTCAATATAAATTATTAATTAATTATCTAGACATATTATTCTAAGTTGTTGGCTAGATAATTATTTGATTTGAGATATAAATATAATTTTGATATATTAAATTAAATTTATAAAATGTAAAAAAAGTAAAAACAAATTAAAAAACCTAATTAATTAAATGATAAGGAATAAAAACACTCTAGAATCTGTATTATCGTTTGCAGGTTGTATTTGACCTAATTCACCTAAACTCTGGATCATCTATATATTAATAGGCTCATATGATAAACCCACCACAAATGTAGTATCTTATTATACAATGCTTTAATTTAAGAATACATTCCATTACTTTCTACTTTTAATTTAAGAATGGTGAACCTTCTTTTTTTGGATTTATGCACACGCATGCACATCAAGAGCTTGTTTCGATTCAAACTCGTGACCTTCCATATTATATAAAATACTTATATCATTAAGCTACAGATCATTCGACCAATCTCTATTGAACTTATTGTCAAAGAGTTTCGATAGGGAATATCCAACCACTCTAATTATTTAATTTTCAAAGTAGCTTCAAATATTCATGAGCAATGTAATTTAAACTATTAAAGCCGATCTGCATGTGATCCAAGTCATGAACTAAGTGTGAACCAAATCATATCTTGTAGTCTCAATTTGCCAAGAACACGCAAAATGAAGCAAATAAAACTTAACATCAATTGTTCCAACTGCTTAAATTTTCAAAGATCGACTGCCAAACTTGCTCCAAAGTGCAGGGAGATGAGGAGGGTGAACACACCTTACTGGTGGGTGCACCTTGTGAAGAACAACTATTCTCCCCTTGTGTCAAACCCGGGGATCCAGAAGAAGGAGAGCTAGTTCCATAACACAGTGCCCGGTTTGTTGAGTTCAACGGTTCCAAGAAGTGCCCCGGATTTTGAGCTTGTGATAACACTCCACCTGGTGCAGCCATTCCTGAGCCTGATGCAGTTGATGCCAATAAACATGGACTACGTAATCCCAACTGGCTCATGGGAAAAGTAAAGGATGACGACATGCCAGACATTCCCAATATTCCCGTGCCATATCCCATTCCAGTTCTAGGACTTGGACCATTGTGTGGGAATACAGATGGGAGACTAGGAACCTGCATTCCTTGCTGCCTTGGTTGTGGGTTCATACATGGAGAATGGAACATGGAGAAACCTGACCCCTTTGACATCATCTGGTGTTTCCCAAAATAATAATTATATAACATAGTGTCAGATAAGATATTATGTTGCTAAAAGATATTGTGTTGATATAAGACATTATTGTGACATGGTGCACGTATAAAATATTATATGGTGTTGTAAGACATTATGCTGGCAATATAATTAGTTGTACTGTTAGACGCATGTCATAGTCAATATGTGAACATGCATATACTTGTCTAAAATTATATAAATATAGAAGATAACGAAAAAAAGAGAAATACCTGAATTTGATATTGTAAGGTTTTTATCTGTTGTATAGCATCATCTAGGATGGATGCTTTGTCGCTCTTGAATTTAAGAAGGATGTTCCATATCAGAGAAATGTGAATTAGTAAGCAATAGTATTGAACATTTTGAAATTAAGAGAACAAGAACTAAAAAGATACCTTGTTACAGTTGGGAATTAGTTCTTGGAGAGACTTCATTTTTTCATTAATTTTTTTCCTTCGCATCTGTTTATGGACATTTAAAGGCTAGCAAATGGATTACAACATACATAACAAAAATGTTGAGCATTCACACCTAAAAACAACGATTGAAACGAATGAAAGTTTCAAAAAAAATTTATAAATTATTTATACATTTATGCTATTATAAGTTACTTCTGTTTATTATTTTTGTTATCTAGTTCGTGGAATCGTACCTCTAGATGCCTAATATTTGTGGAGAAATATGTCTTTCAATAAAAATTTTTTATAAATGCACGCCGACAATATAATACTTTGATGAACAATGTAAAAAAATAAAAAGAAAAAAGATAAGAAAAGAACCTTCATGTTGTTTCAAGCTAATTTCTTTAGTACATACGTGTTAGACAATTGGAACACATAGGAAACATCGAAATTAACTCAATAAAAACAAAATTGGCCCTCTGCAAAACCCAGATAGATTCACACAAAACATTGTGAGAAAATAGAACACGTTCTATTTGATAAAGGGTTCTCTAAAAGGTGAAAATCAAGAATATGTTAATTGGGATCTTACGCCCAAACACAAGATTTCAGGTTCGTGTTTTTCTTCACTTTGCTTTGCTTTTGTGTGTGTGTGTGTGTGTGTTTTCTTTCTTTCTTTCTTTCTTTCTTTGTTTTTTTTTTTTTTTTGCGTCCCATTTTTATTTTAAAAACTGCGAATTTTATACAATATCTTGTTATTGATTATTGCTTATTAGAATTTTCGTTAAGGTTAAATTCACTTTATACAAATCCATGATTGACTCAATTATCCATTTTTTACAAATAAAATGGTATGAATTTGATTCAAATTTTATTAAATAAATTAATTTTTAATTAGGCTTAGATTAATTAAATAACAAAATATTATCATAAAAAGGGAAGACTAAGGGTTGTTTGGATTTTTTTTTTTGAGGCATTTTCATTTTTTTTGAAAAGAAATAGTAAAAAGTTAGTTATAAATGTATTTTTGAAAATGAAATATTGTTTAGATGTTTTGATTAAAATACAATAATTATATAGGATTTAAAATGAATTGTATTTGAAAAATATACTATTTTATATTAAAAGTCGTATAAATATGAATAGAAGAAAATGAAAAGTGAAAATGGAGAAATAAAGCGTATAAGAATTTGTTTGGGAGAATATTTTGAAAATAAAAATGTCTGTGAAAATGAGAGAAATTAATAATGCTTTCTTTTCATTTTCAATGGAAAATAAAAGAGTCCAAAAAATAAAAACAAACAGGATGTAATTATCTCATATGAACTTTTATGATTACCATCTTTCTATATGCATATAGGTTTAAATCTTCTATTTCATTCTCCTACTAAGTATCTAATTGTTTTTTATTTATTTATTTATTTTTTCTATTTTTGGCTACTCCAATCCAACCCAACCCAAATCTTAACAAGTTTTGAATTGGGTTGAACTAGGTTTTGGTTGAGGTGTTTCTTATTAAATTGCAAGACTAGAATGGATCTAAATAAAATAATAAAGAAAAACTTTAAAATTTAATGATTTTCTGAAAAATAATTTTATAATATTCCGTTACTTTCGATAAATTTTAATGCATATTATCACATCTCAAGTTATATGCAAAGTGAATAAAAAATGTGTTAATCTTAGTTGGATTAAGTATAATGCACTCGGTTTTATACTCAGCCCAACCATGAAGGTTAGATTAAGGGGAAGTGGCTGGGATTAGAGGGAAGTGTGTGATTTTACCCTAATTCAATAGTAATGATCCATCAGACGTAGGTCCAGCCCAAGGAGTAAAATTGTAAAAGAATATTCCTAACTAATCGACATGTAAAAATGTTATATCATTAATAGATATTTAAAATATTATATGAACAAAGAAAATATTGAAAGAAATGTTAGTTGATACCTTAAAATTTTATTTTATTTTGATTGAAATGTTATGATCATGAATGTATAGTTTGACAAATGCGTGATAGAACTCCGTTATCCTTTAAATTATAACTTTTTAGAGAGTTCATTTTGAGAACGTAAACAAAAAATATTTGAAGAGACTATTAGACAAATAATAAGGAGTTATAAAATTCTATATTGAAATAGAGAGTTATAAAAATTAATATTAAATTTATATATGTATCAATAATTAGATATGGAGTTACAAAAGATGGATTAATATAATTTTTTCGCATTAATATTAAAATAAATGTTGATAGAATATCATATATGAAAATATGTTGATATCACAAAAAGAAAAATAAAATTAACTTCTTCACCCTACTAGCACATAAAAAAGACACTTCAAATATGATTAAAATCATTTTACTTTATACAATTTTAATTCAAATGTATAGTTATATTGTGAAGTTGAACCTAAAATTAGAAAATAAATATTAAAATGTATATTAATGCAATTAAGAACTTTCTAGTTTCCAGCTAATGGAATAAGAAAAGAGGATGCTTTTTAAAGCTAAGATGGTGCTGTAATATAAATTCATTTAAGGTAATCTGAAGTTCCCGTAACATGTCTTCTTTAGACTATTAAAATTATATTTTGCTATTTATTTATTTTAAATTTAATCGAAGGTCAGCAAAGATAGTGTTGAGTACTAAAATCTGCTTATACGAATGTAGCGTAATGCAACATAGAAAATATTCACCAAACATAGATTATTTCTGTGATAAGCTATATATATGTATGTATATATATGTACACATATGAAATGCACAAAATTATTAATAATAGATTTCTCATAACTTGAATATATATGTACTCACCCTCTCCTTTAGGTTATGCATTTCAGTGGACCGCATACGCTTTGATTGTTTGCATTCATCACTTGTCTTCGGATTCAGATCCTCATCCTCTCCTTCAACATCTTCCTACGAGCACAAAAAGGCATTCAACTAGTGAAAATTATGACCCCCAAAATTGCATCACAGTAAATAGACAGCTTTCTATAATAACATAAGCAAATAATTACATTTAAGGACCATATTTTTATTCCCTCATATATCCGAAGTACCCCATAGGATACTTGGAAAGAACTCGAAAGAAGTCCATCTTCTTCCACTCACATAATCACTTTCTCTTTCGATTTGCATTTCCAGGTAATCATCAGAAGTGTGCTTCCTTTTGGATGAGCCTCTCGACTGTCCCTCCTCCGAACCATGCAATTGCAGGCATGTAAAAGCTTCACCATGGCTTGTCGTCACTTGTGGAAACGGAATATGGGACGAATGACACCCAAAATTCGAAAGATCGCTTAATGTATCTGGTGGTGTAGAAATAATGTTCGAAAAAACTGGTGCATTCTGAAGCCATAACCTCACCTGATCATCAGGAATTAAAGGAATGTCGTAGTTAGTTGTAATATTACCCCAGCTGGATGATCCCGGTGCCCGGTTTTCATCCCCGTCGGGCTCTTGATCTTGATCACTCATATTCTGCTTGTGGTATTTATATACGTAGAAATATTCCTTTCAACTTTGTGTTTGATAATGATAGAATTATATATGACGATGATGTCCAGAAGAAGGAAAATTTCTATGAGATGGGAAAATGCTAGCTCGTGACTTGATCAGGATGGTATGGATTGTAATAAATTATTTGGTGTGTAACAAAAATTAAAATCGGATAGGAAGTGTACTAGTGGGAAATTAAAAGCTTTACATATGCATAGTACTTAGACAAAATGAATTTAAAAATAGAAATGGATAAATGATCGTTCGTGTTGATTTATTATTGGAAATTAAAAACCGACAATGTTTGGGCAAATGGATTGGATTTTATCGACTTCTGTGTGTGCCCACGGGAAAGGAAGACATGTGAATTTGGCCTTAATTATTGAGAGAATTCATTTGGTAAATTAAAATGGAATAAAACCTTACTAAACTATACATCGAAACTCCAATAATGAATATGAAAATTGAATTTGAGAAGGGGTGTTACAATAAGAGAAATACCCTGAATCTTAGGGATTCTGTCGCTATTTCATATTAATGAAATAAATAAGTTGTGATCTTTATATATAATCTTAGGCAATCCTCACTTTATGAGCTTATCTTTTGGAGTTGAGTTAGGCTCAAGATCCATTTTTTAATATAATATTAGAGCTACTCATTCCTCATGTTGGGCTACATAGTATTGTTGGCCTCATTTCATATTATTTCATGCTCCATTTGTTCATTCATGAGCGTGTTCGGGATGTCTTAATATCCCACATCAGTGAAATAAATAAAAAAATTATGATCTTTATGTACGATTTTGGACAATTCTCACTTCATGAGTTAACTTTTAAAATTGAATTAAGTTCAATGTCTATTCTTTAAAAGATTCGTATATTTTATTAGACCGATCACAAAATTTCTGCCGTTGATTAGAATCCATAAATAGAATTAGGATGTTGCCACGTCAATTAAGAATAATGGCAAAATGTTGCAATTATAAATACCTAAGCTGCAATAATGCCAGGTATTGTTTTTCCTTTGTATTTACTCCCATTACTTCCCTTTCTTAGTACTTTTCAATTTTTATTACTTCATGGTCAGATTTGAGCGTTGGGACCCCCAACAACTCTAAAGACCTTGTTATAGTTTCAGGCATTATTTTAAGTATTATCGCGACTACAAAAATCGACCCAAATCCAAATTCAGAGTACCCGATTTCAGCGAAAGGATTAATCCCGACTCTACGTAAGAATTGTGTATTTTTATTGGAATTTATCGTGTTGGATAAAGATATTAGCCAGGAATTTATGTAATGGCTTGAGATTTTTTTTATTTAATTAATTATTTTATCTTATTTATTTTACTTTATTTATTTTATCAATTAAAGACATAATAAAGCATGAAATACTATTTCTATAAAAATTAGAATTAACATCTAGGTATCCTAGTCATATAATGGTAACCATTTTTTTGGGTTCTTAAATATATATATTCCATATTTGGGGAGTATAAGTTACAATTTTTAATTGAATTAATATACATTGTTATTAGTAGTTGAATTACTTAGATCTTAGGAATCAATAATAAAGACACTAGAATTATAGTAAATTTATCCTAATTCTAAAAGGAAAATAATAAAAATCACTCTTATATTAAACACTTTGGTCATATATATTGGGATGACCATTAATCCAATGTGGTGGAAAATTGGCTTTTGATAACACCGAACACGTCCTTCCCACGTCGTGGAATTTGAATCATATAAAAATTTAAAATATATTCTTCTATATTATTCTCTCCTTTAATGTGGAATGGATGATTGTTTGTTTGTATTTGTGATGTTAATAATAAAAAATTCAATTATTCTAATACGTTCTGTATGTGTTATAAAATTCAATAAAATTTCTATCATTGACAATCAAAAGTAATGGTAAACGAATGATCTTAGCACATCTCGTGCGTATTAAAATTATTATAGTGTAAAATGAATAAAAATAATGGGAATGTTTGATTATTTTTTTTAAATTAAATAAAATTAATTTGAAGAAACATAATTAAGTATACACCCATTTTCTCTCCAAAACACTAAAAAAGTTTTTCTTAAAACACCCTTTTGTATCCTTGCTTATTTCCACATATTATATATCATATATATTGTACTCCAAAAATTCAATAAAAAAGCATCAATTTGACTGCTACAGTATAAAATGTCTTCTTGAAAATATAAACAAATATATCAAAATTCTCCAAAATCAATTTTTAACTATTTCTCACTCCAACACAATTTCACATTCTTCAATATCACTTTCTACATTCATTCTCCTAAAACACATATTAAAATCACACAAAAAATATAACCAAATATGGCCTATGGTACTTATTTTATTTTTAATATTGAACATTTTAAAATTTTTATTATAAAAAATTATAATAAAATGTAGAAATAAGATATAGAGTATATGAATTGTAAATGTTGTAATATAAAATAAAGATAATAAAGATGAAATTTTAAACATATCGTTACAAAACACATCAAAGAAAAAAATGAAATGATGTTACAGATAGCATAGATAATATTTTCTTTTTTTTTCCTTTTTTTTTTTGTCTTTAATTAATCATTACATGTCTATCATTTACTGTTAATATTGATAATTATTTAAATACTGCAAATATGCTACTATGACTTAAATACCATTTTTTTCAATTATTAAGTAGCAAAATATAACTATAGCCTGTTAACAAATGCAATTTATGAATGTTATAAATTAGGTCAGGTTTTAAATCATTGACTCAACTGACATTCATATTTCAATGAATTTTATCGATATTTAGAAGCAATTGTTGTTCTTGTTGAATTAGAACTCTTTTTTGTATGGAAATGTGGGCAAATGACATGCATTCATACACGCTCTTGTGTGTGGGACCGTTATTATTTATATCTCTGTTGATGGGATTGGAATATTGAAAGATTACTTATAAATAGATTCTATTTCTAATAGTTTAGAACACACAACTTGAATACTCACTCTTCACATTGTATTAATATTCATATTTTTCCTCTCTCCTCTTTTTTGAAATATCACCAAATTTTCTCTAAGGGTTTAAGGTATGTAAGATTGTGGAAGCTTTGATGGTAATCCTACAAGGCAAGTAGAGATTGACGAAGCCGTTCAATCTTAAAGCTAGGATGTGGAGTTTATACTGTGAACATGTTTGAATCAAAAAACTTGGAATTCATGTGCATTCAAAAACAAATAGGAGAGTTTTGATCCTGGATAGTATTTGTGAAACTTCCACTAATCAAAAGGTAATATTGAACTATCCATTTTGATTCTATATATGTGGATAGTAATTGTTTACGTTCAATTATTTGCAACAATAATAATTTAATATTATCAGTTGAATATTTTATTATTAATATTTTTTAATATTATTTTCTTTTAATACAAGAAAAGGAAGAATTGGCAACATGGAGTGCATGAATTCTTTTGAGGTTCTATATACAATGTACCAATTAATTATATATATATATATGTACAGTATGTATATGGCATGAATAGAAATTTTGGGTTTCATTTGCTATTCCAAATATACATATACATATATATATTATTTTTAATTTTTAAAAATATTTTAGAAAAAATAAAGTGTGCCTTTGGCATTATTTTTGTCGCACATGGATGTCGCAGATTTTCCACCACCAAAAAGTTCGACATTTTTTCTTTTAATTATTTTAGCTCTCTTTTTCCTTCTTCTCTAAGAAAATTGATGTCATTCCATACGACTGTAATTGCAATATTTGTCGTTGGTCATATGAAAAAACCTGGGACATGCTTGTTTTTCGTTGAAAATGTAAAGAAAACAATGGGCCTCAAATTACCACCTAAATTAATAACAAGCTTTATTGCTATAAGAAAAGGGAATATTGGTAATAAAAAATTATTAACCATAGTTAGCAGAAAGAATATTAATTGTTTTGTGAAGGTACCTATTTAGTTTTACAAGTTCAAGAATGATGCTGCATGGAATTAGATTCGAGAGTCTTTCTAAAAATTATTAAATTATGGGTTTTTATTTTGAGAATGCACTTGTTTAGAGAGAGCACTACTCGAGTTAATTATTATGTAATTTGATATTTTTTTCTTGTTATGATTTTTGATATTTATATTAGCTGAGTTTTAGTATGTTTGGCTTGGTGGCTCATCTAAGTCTGCTCAATGACCTATTTTGTCATGTTGTGTTTGTCATTTTTTTTTAAATTTTATCGTTATTTTATTTATGTATTCGTAAGTTACGGTATATAAAAAATTAACAAAAATTATGTCTCAATGATTGGCAAAGTATTTTATCAAAAGTTATGTTACAATACTATTTTGTTTAAATTATAACTATATATTTCCACTAGTGTCAATATTCATAATTTCGACAATGTATACAAAAATACTAGTAGCGATAACAAAAGATCATGATTTGTCAAAATAATGGCTATCCTTACCTAATAAATGTTATTTATGATAACTTTAACCATTAGTTGATATAAAAGTAATGATTATATATTTATATAATAGTAGCGAAAATAATTGTTTTATTAAAAGTAACAGCTTTACAAGTTTAAGAGCAACAAGAATTCTTATTAGAAGTTACAGTGATAATTATATTGTTTGTTATCAAGAACTTATTGTGTCACAATTATCAATAGCACCATTAAATTTTAATTTTGTAACTATTAAATTAGTGAGATTACTTATTTAGGCAACACATTAGTTTGTACATGACAACAAGTCCATATGAACAATGACTTAAAGACCACAATATTTTATGGTATCTATAAATACTTTGTGATAAATAAAATACATTTTGATAAAAATGCTTAATTTGATAAGGGGGAATGAAAAAATATTTATAATCCCTAAAAATAATACTATTGTAAAACAAAAAATTTCTATGCATGTACGTCTACATGAATGTTCGCTCCTTTTTGGGCAATGTTTTCAAAACTGGACCAGACACTGAACCAGTAACATTACTGGTTCAGTGTCCGGTGCGGTTGAACCAGTGGTCGAATCGGTATGATACAATAATTATATTTAATTTTATAAATATATATAATATTTTAATATTACTAAAAAATAAAACTTTCATTGATATAGAAAGAATATTATTTGAAAAAAAAATTAACTTACTTATTTTGAAGTACATTTTTTAGAAAATAATAATGTTTAAAAATTAGTTAACTATAAATAAATAAAAAATAATATTTCACATTAATTTAAATAATCATTCGTTTCATACTTCAACTCAAGTAAAAATAAATTCTTCTATGTTAAATATTTGATATAATTTTAGAGATATTAAACAAAACAAAATAATAAATTAAATATAAACATTGGTATATAACTACCACTTTATTAAATTTCAAAAAAAATAAATTTATGTTTCAAAAAATTACATATCTAAAATTTTTAATCATCATCTTCAACTTTATTTTCTCTTTTTTTTAAAAAAATTCAAAATTAATCGATTTTTGATCGATTTTGACCGGTTTTAACCATGACCGATTTTTATGACTCAATCGAACCGGACTGGCCTCTGGTCACCGATTAGACCGGTAAAACCAGCCAATCTAATCCGATTTTCAAAACAGTGTTTTTGGAAATTCGAGAACTCACTTCCCCCAACAATCAAGTATTATTACATAGATGGGACCGTAGTGTGTTAATTTTTGTGTGTGTGTATATATATACCACATATATTTATGCATTTGTCTGTCATTAATTAATTAGTTAAGTGGTTTATTGCCCCCACACGTAATATATAAAAATTAGGGTCCAAATCTAAATAAACCCCCAACATGCCCATGCATGTATAAATGATAAATAATAGTAGTCGTTCACATGAAGTTTCCAAACGCATAATATAGTTTTTATTAACCAAATTTATTTATAATTGTACTCACATTTATTATATTAAAAATTAACATACATCTAAAATATGTATTTATAATTTGCATAATTATGAAGAGAACATTTACATCAAATAAAAATCTTATCGTCTATTGCCAAATCAAAAAAAAAATTTAAAAATTATTAAAATATTGGACACACCTTAAGATTGGAGAAGTTTCTGAATAAATTGTGGTTATTTGACATGTAAATTTTATTAAACATATAGAATAAATAAAATGAAAAATTTTGTATTTTTAAAATTTGATATCATAATTTTCATTTTAAACGCAATTGGCTGCTTTATCGTGATATCCCTCACAGTTGCGCATGGTTGAAGCATGCAATTCACACACACCCAAGCAACACCAACTTTAAAGGAGTGTTTGTTTGTGTTTTGAGAGACTTTAAGAAAACGTTCTCCAAAAAATATACAAGTAGAATTAAAAATTATTTGGAGAATAAAGTTATGTTTAGTGTTTTTGGAAGAAAATATTTGATTGATGAGATCATGATATGGAATTATTTAAAACTTTTTAATAGTATTTTAAAATAAAAAATTAAATTTAAAGAAAAATGTTTATTTATATTTTGAGAAAATTTTAAATATTTTTTAAAAAAATAAAAACAAACTTAACCTAGTTTGTTGGAAGACATTTTTATTAGTTATTAGCTTTTCCCTCTTGTTTTGGCCAAGTTTAGTTTCGTGTGAACTTATTACGTCTGGTCATGAACAGATGTCTCCAGAATCGAGCAAAAATTTAGAACGTACGTGTTGAGGAACAATAATATCATGTAATAGTACTGGTTGATCTTGTTTTCATTTTCACGATCTGTTTTGGGAAGACTTTTTATATGTTTTCGTTTTACTATTATTTTATGTGTAAAAGAACAAAAATATGGTTGAAACTTTTTTTTTTTGTTGGGTGAAAAAAATATGGTTGAATTAATAAGTAAGTTGGGTTTGATTATATTTTGGGTGAGTTATGAAAAAATATTTTGAAAAGTGGATTGAGAAAATGTTATGATTTTTTGTTTTTGTTTTATGACTTATTCAATGCCACGCTGGGAGCATAGCGATGGGTGTCGTACAAATGGATATGTGTCCATTTTTATATTTTCTATTTTTTGAATTATTAGTTTACTATATGTTAAAAAAAAAACCTTGATTTGTTTGAATACTGATTTACTTTCTTCGCTCTCAATTTAAAATTTAAAAACATATGATAATTTTGGGGAACATGTTTCAAATATATTATTATGTTTTTTTTAGATAATGAGTTAATAATTCATAATGATTCATTATTAATAAATATTTATTACAATTTTCAGGACTTAAATCCAAAATCTCAAAGTATCAAAGTCTCAATTTTATTATTATTTTCAAAAATTCCTTAATTTGGTGGATTTCTAGAAATATTCAAAATCCAAATTGCTACATAAAATTTTTAAAGAAGTATTTAAAATTAATCTATAACTTTAAAAAGAGGATATTTGTGCAGTAAATTCTACAAATAATGAGATAATTATAAACAAAGTTTTTTAATTATGAAATAAAGTCATGACTATATAAATTTTTAGTGGTAGATGATATATTAATATGTTGCAAAGTAGTACTTATTTTATTACGTCATATAATAAAAAAAATTCATTTGGTCTTTTTTTTAATTTATATAAAATGAACATGTGTCCTTTTCTGCTACAATCGGTGCATAGCATGTGGTGTGATATTGACTAAACTCTATTTTTGAGCGTTGTTAGAGTATATTTTGGAATAAAATTATTTATTTAAAAATATTTTTAGATGAGATAAATTTTATTGTAGATTTCAGATTAGTCACTTTTTATTGATTTAATGGGTGAAATAATTTTTTTATATCAATTATAAATATATATAGGCGGAATGATCCGTATATATATAAAAATTTATAATGATTAACATATGACTAGAGGAAAATGATTTTAAAATGATTGAAAGGAATTATATTTATATAATTATTGTTTGAATATTATTATGGGGATGTTATATAAATAATAACAAGTTAATATGAAATATTTATGTACACTAATGAAAAAAAAATTGAAATGTAATGCAATAGTCATTTAAAATTCTTTTTTGTAATTATGAAATGAAAAAATATGATAGATTATAGAAATATTAAATTATATATGAAATTAAAAAAGCTAATGAAAATATGTATATTAAACAATAATATCATATAATTATTATAAATATTTAAATTTATGAAATTACTTATAAATTGTAATTAATTTGATATTCTAGATGGACATAACATTATAAAATTAATTCCAATAATTATAAAATTAACATTTATTTTAAAATTAATTAATTCAGATAATTATTTTGGATTATTGTAACATTGTTCCAGCTTATTATTTCAGCTAAATATAATAATTGTAAATTTTAAAAATTTTAAATTCTTATAATCCAATTCTTTGAAATTTTCAATAAATTAAATTCAAATATTAAATTTGAGTTTAATTAGTTAAGTTACGCTTCTAAACGATAACCAAAAAAGGAAAAGACTAGGCACACTAATCTTCTTGATCGTTCATTCATGTTTTACTATAATAATTTTCTAGAATTATTTATAGTGTTAGTTTTAGGACAAGGTATGCAGACAATATATATATATACACAGCCGAGTTAATTAATAAGTTTTATCATGAAATATTAGTTAAGACACAAAAATAATGCTTCGTTTCCAATTATTGAGTGAATGGTAATTATGTAACTATACATGCAATTATTTGTCAACTTATTTTCTATATTACTTATGGACTTAATCATAACTTGAAATAAATTAAATAGTTTGAGTTGAGTACTATACCTAAACCAACTAAATACAATTATAATATATGGACCCATATTTTTACAAGTTATTGGCTTAATCAAAACTTTTGAAATAATAGTTGGATTGACCAATACAAAATTAAACTTACTTTTGATAATTCTATCATGTAAATATAAACTCTAAAACTATATTATAATTTTAACTCTATTATATATTGTTCAAGGATCAAATATCTAAGTCACTTTCCTCACTATAAAGAGAAAATCAAGGATATATTGAATCACTAATCCTCAAAAAAAGCCAATCTTCAAGACATAATTCTTCCACTTTCAATAAGGATATTTCACACAATTATGATGACTTACTATTATGTCAAGTCAAATAACTTTCAATACAGGACTAATTTATAGCTCCAAAAATGGATAGTCTTTAATTGATATTCATAATAACTAACTTAAATATTAACTAATAATCGTAGTAACTAACTTAATCATTAACTTGATGATCAATAAAGTTTCCATCAATTGGATGGCATCCTATTTAATAATAATATTTCAAGGAGATATATCACTCTATACGTTCAATCATCACTAAGCAGTCCCCACAAAATTAATAATAAAATACTAAAACTTAATGCTTGTGTATCAACAACTCATATTATAATTTTCTTTTTTTTTTCTTTTTTCAAATGAAGATCGAAAGTCTATGCCCTCAAAAGTACAAGAAAATCAAGATAGTAAAATGTGATCCCTATATATAAATAAGCTAGTCAAGAAAATATGAGTTGTATTCAATATTCACTTTCTATATCCAATCTCATATGCATCTAATTTTTTTTAGAAGACAGAGTCTCACTATATATTATATAATCTTGCATTCCAAATCCCACTACTTATTTGCTTGGCTTTAGAAAATTCATGTAGTCCTAAACTAAACTAAATAACTAAGATACATTTACGAGATATAATTTATAATATTTTTGATTAAAATATATACTATTAAATCTTTCATTACGACAATTCACTAAAAGATTTGGAGTATTGTAAATCTTCAATGTCCCCATATATGTTTTGGAAGTTAGAAAAATCTTTTTTAACCCTTTTTACATTTGATAATTTTAGTTTTAGATAATTTGTCCAAAGTATCTAGGTGTTTTACTTTTATTTATATATGCACATGCACCTACATTGATTTGAGTTTAAACCCTAGGCCTTACAATTATAAATGTGAGGATGGAAGTATATATCATTCAACCAATTGGCCAACGACAGGTAAAGTCATAATGTGAATTAGCAATTAGAGTACCATTAGGTTCTTTTAATTAGCCTTATATATGTGGTAATTAACTTAATTTACTAAAATTATACTCATAATTTATTGATATATATTGCTTTCAGTGATATATTTAAAAACTAAAATACTACCTATTCTCTTTGTTCCAAAACATTTTGGCAGAATAATATTAGTTAATTAGATAGATTTTTTAATTATATTTCTGCGTTCTAACTGGAAGTTCGCTAAGATAGAGTTTGTTCAATTACCATGAAAGAAACTCACAAGTCAAATAGGGAGATGAAAGGCAATATATAGGAGAGAACAGTGCTAATACATCACACATAAAATGCAAACATTTTGAAGAAAACGAATTACTGCAGTTATTCACGCAGTTGGGCTGACCGACGATGGTAGCTGCATTCATCAGATATCGATCAATTGCTTTCTATGATTTGTAGGGATATATAGTCGTATTAGTATTGCCAGCACGGATCAATCAAGAAGTCATAATTACCAATGAGATTCAGATAGAGAACGAACTTTTTATGCATAATGAAATTACTCAGGAAGTTGGACTAAGGTGATAAGCGTAGCTAAGAAATCCTACCGACAACGGCAGTACAAAACATCGTACCTGGTAAGGTATCACCGAGCTTGATCACTCATTGCATCCAGGACCAATGGAGAGCTTGAATTCACCCCTTTGCAACCATTTCTTTTCCTGCTCAATTTTCCGGGCAGAAAAAACGGCAGATTTGGCAACATACTCTATGTCCAATATCTGGAGGCTTTTCGCCAAGCTCAATGGAATATCGCTGAGTTTTTCACAGTTTTTAAGCACAAGACAACCAAGAATAGGAAAATGATCATGTGATGCCTTCCAAAAAACTAAATCTGTGCTTGCAATGAGCAAGAACCGGAGAGAACGAAAGCCACCACCGACAGTGTCCCAGGACGGTCCTACAAATGCCCTGTCCCTCAGTTTCAGCTCCACCAGAGTACCAATCATTCCCAACGTAAACATATGCTTCCAATCCAGAAACGTAGCTGATAGTGTCAGCCTTTTGATATTTGGTGGGAAGCAATTAGGCGGAGGAAGGCCAGGCAGTGGATTTTTAGATGCTGATTCATAAAATAAATCATTCTTCAGCTTCAGGGTTTCAAGACTATCCAATTTCCATAAAGACTTGGCATCCAAGAGAATGGCTAAGCGTCCACGAATCCCCAATCTCTTTAAGTTACATGCCCTACCGAAAACCTCTTCCGTGCAATATTTGGGTGATAATTTACTCAGTGTATGAAGGTTTTCACCAGCACCTCTACCTAAATCCTCTTGTATGGCCTGAAGAATAATCGCAGCTTTCGTCTTTAGATGCCTCAGCTTAATCATATTCCATATAATTCCTTTGATTTCAAGTGTATATGACGACGTGTCGACTACAAGAGTTTGTAGGTTCCACAGCTCACAGACCGCTTTAGGAAGAACATTGAGGTCAACACACGACAGAGTGATGTACCTCAAATGAATTAGATTTGTAAGTTTTTTTGGAAATTGAGTGAATTTAATGGACTTAGAATCCAGAACCCTTAGCAATTTGGAGGAATCCAAGACAGCTGAAATGTACTTTGCATCCAAGACACTGGTTTCCTTGCAGAAACATAAAAAAGATCGAAGCGTGGGGCCTTCAGTTTTCCAGAGAAGATTTCCGAGAGGAATCTAGAGAGATGGGAATGGATACAAAGACGACGATATTTTTGTATGTCTGAAACTGGAGGTTTAAAAACTCCTGTCCAAGGCATCACTACCTCTTGGAACAAATTTTGCTCCACAATTCCAGCCTTAGACTTGCAGAATTCACGTAACAGACCATCAATACGGCATGTTTTAACTTTACCACTGGGATTTATTTTATCAGCCATGACTAAGTTCCTGCTGATAAGATCCTTCAAAATCTTCTCTGCAGTATCCTCCAAGCTTTGTCCCTCCTTATGCTGTATGAATCCCTCAGCGATCCACAAGTGGGTCAATGTCCAGGCAGGGATTTCATAGTCTTCGGGAAATACCCCCAAGTAGAGAAAGCAATCTCTCACGTCCTCAGGCAATTTATTGTAACTGAATGCTACAATATCTGATATGCGTTTCTCCCTGTCGTTAAACATATTTATCGCGTTTTCAGAAACCTTTTTCCATGCGCTTTGAATTGCACCTATTGGTCGTGTTTCTGAGTATTCCTCCAAAAGAACTCCTCCCATCATCAATACTGCTAGTGGGAATCCATCACATTGATTGGCTATATATTTCCCGATCGCCTCCAACTCTTGAGGGCAGCCATCGAACCTTCCAAAAACCACTAACTGGAGGAGTTCCCAACTTTCCTCGTTCATCAGGAAACGCAGCCAGTGGGGTCCTCTAGCAACATTAGCATGCTTAGCAACATCTCTAGAACGACCGGTTATGAGGACTTTACCCATTCTATTGCTCTTTGGCAGGATGCTTTTGATTTTATTCCAGTCACTAACAGTCCATAAATCATCCAGGACTAACAGGAATTTTGCTTTCTCCAGGTACGCGCCAACTGTCAAGGCTAAGTCACCATCATCCATACTAGACATATCTTGGTTGGTGAATCCTTTTAGAATGTCTAGAAACACATCCCTCATGGTGAACTCTTGAGAAACATAAACCCAAATGCGAATGGGGAACGCATATCGAATTTTCTCATTTTGATAAATCTTCCCTGCCAGTATTGTCTTCCCCAGGCCAGGCATCCCAATGATGGAGATGACGTCAAGCTCCTCTGTTTCTTCCTTGAGATAATTAATTAT
>JACGDI010005847.1:861430-885598 GCA_014898725.1 Jacaranda copaia
TGTCATACTAAGTATGTTAATATAAAAGGCTTCAACAATATTGGATCAAATAATAGACTATATGAGTCATGTCTCATTAACTATATTAATTTAGCCCATTCTTATTTTGTTAAAAAAACAAATGCAATTAGTAGAAGTCCACATATTGGAATAACATTCCAACGTTCTCCCACTTGGACAAAAATTAATGGTAACTTGACTCTCGAGTTAAATTACAAAAAGATTTTTACTGTGGCCATAACTTAAAGAAAAAAAAATACAACAATGAGGCAAGACTGCCAACACAATTCGGTGTAGTAAAAATAACTAATATTGGATTGTGACAACTATTGCATCTTTCATCAACACAAGACCTTCCCTTGTCACATATACCAGCAATTCCACTGACATGGATTCAAACATGGTGGCGTAGTAAGAAATAGCAACTAAATATGACCCAAGCATGTATGCTATTTCATTGTTGATCCTCTAATTTTCTTGTAAGATATGGATTTTTAGAACTATATGAAATCCCAAAGAAATTTGATTTTCTTATAAGATATAGGCTTCTTGAGCAATAAGAAACCCTAAGAAAATCCATGATTTTCTTGTAAGACATGAATTTCTAAAATAATATAAAATCCCAAAAAAACCGACTTCAAAAGAAGCCATGTATGCTTTTTCAAACTAAAAATATAATATGGCGTCATTTATGAAACAAACCTAACTCTCAAGACCAACATCAAATCTCAAGATACATATAAAGCAAGATATAACCTCAAAATATGTGCCCACAGTTATAACAAATATATTAATAATACTAGAAAAAAGAATATCACATTAAATAAAATCCCAATAAAACAAATAATTTAATGTAACATATTCAGTAAAAAAAACATATCTCACTTAACCCAATACATGTCTTTTCAAAATAATAGATCTTAGTCCCCTTGGTCAAAGGATCTGCAAGCATAGAGTCAGCATTAACATGCTATATCATAATGGTATCATCGTTAACCATGTCTCACAGAGTGAGATATTCAAGCTCTACATGCACTAGAGAACTTATTATTCCTCCAAAAGAAACATGATTGCAGCATTATCACAATAAATCCTTACTGGCCTAGAAATTGAATCATCAACTAAAAGCCCTAAAATGAAGTTCTTTAAGTTTTTTCTCAAATATCTCACAACTTTCTTGACAACCACTCACTGTTCTTGTCTTAGATTAGAGAAATAGCACCCAAGACACCAACAAGAAAGGCTATATTAGGTCTAGTGCAAACTTGTACATAATTAGATTACCCACAATATTGGAGTAAGAAATATGTTTCATTGACTCTTACTCAAGTTTGTTTTTCTTTAAACACTGTGCAATGCAAAGTTTATGACCTCATAATGGGCACATCACTAGGTTTATAATTCTACATGTTAAACCTAGCCAAAACATAACCAGTATAACTTACTTGAGAAAGTCACAACAAGTCTCAAATTCTATCATGGTGGATCTCAATTCCAAGAACAAAGGATGCTTCACCAAGATGTTTCATATCAAAGCTATGACATAACATTTGTTTAGGCTCATGGAGTAATCCCAAATCACTACTAGTAAGAAAATATCATTAACATAAAGCACCAAATATATGAAATTATTCCCACTAGTCTTGAGGTAAATACAATGGTCCACCTCATTTGCTTTAAAGCCTAATGAAATTACTACCTTATCAAACTTTAAGTATCACTGACAAAAAGTCTATTTAAGACCTTAAATTGACTTATTTAGCTTACTTCATTTTCTTTCTTTATTTTTATTTTTTTTTTAGCAAAACCCTCAGGTTGAGTCATATAAACTTTTTTATCAAGGTCACCATTAAGGAAAGTTGTGCTCATATCCATTTGGTGGAGTTTCAAACCAAAATGAGCTACCAAACTCATAATGATCCTCAAGGAATCTTTGGAAAAAAATAGGACAAAAGTTGTTACCATAATCAATTTTAGTTCTCTAAGCAAAACCTTTAGCCACAAGTTTAATCTTAAATCTTTCAATATTTCCTTTTGAGCTTTTCATGGTTTTAAGCACCTATTTACAACCTATAGCCTTTTGACCTTGAGACAGATCAACTGACTCCCACGCATTATTTCCTTTCATTTAGTGATTTCATCCTTCATATTACTAAACCACAAGTCTGATTGAGGACAAGACATAGCATCAGAATAGCTTACAGGATTAAGTGTATGATTAACATTATAATTACTTTCCAAGAGACACATATAGTAATCATCAGGATTTGTTGAACATCTCTCTCTAGTATAAGGACTAGGAGGCATTTGATGGACATGATTTTTGAGGATGATGAATATTTAAATTAACCTTCATATTAGCATTAAATATAGTTGCTAGTTCATGAGGATCCTAAATTTCATAAGCACCAAGCTATTGTTTCACATGTGAAAGAACAAAAATATAGTGTGTTTTTTTCTTGTGAAAAAAAAATGATTGAATTAATAAAATGATCTATGTTAGGTTGCATTTTGGGTGAATCATGAAAAATATTTTGGGAAGAAAGTGTTTTGGAAAGTGGGTTGAGAGAATGTAATGGTTTTTGTTTTTGTTTTCAGACTTATTCAATTTTTTTATTTTTTATTTTTTTGAGTTATTAGTTTACTATATCTATACTATTCTAAAAAGGAAGTCATTTTTGTGTCTAATGTGACAGTTTTTTAGTGATAAATCACATGATTGTCCTTTAATATACCGAAAAATTAAAAAAATAAATAAATAAATTGAAGGACAAGGTAAAAATTTCACCATTAAAAAGCAGTTTGGACACCAATTTTCTGTTCTTCCTAATTTATCCCTTAAGTTATTCTTAGTTAATGATTCAATTAGGCCACAAATGTAATTTTATTAAAACCCCAATTACCAACAATTTGATAACTCCTAATTCCTATCTCACTCCTCTTTATAACTGATTGAAATCTTTTGATTTTATCCTTCCACATTGTCGTATCTGAATTCAAAATCCAATGCCGGCAAAATTCCATTGCAACCAAATAAGTTATGTTAAGGTTTTGAGTTTTGAATTTCATAATTTGATTCTAAGGAAATTCAAATTATTGTGGTATTGAATTTCATAATTTCATACAAGAAGTTGGGATTGAAGGTCTGCTTTTATTGTGTTGAATTTTAAGGTTTGTATTTCAGGCTTTGATTATGTATCTCTTGAATTATATTCTGAGGCATGTTTGTTCGGACTTATTAAGTTCCTGTGCGCAATGGAGGACATTGGCTAATTAAGAAAAATATTCGGGTTTTTATTCTCCTCTAAATCATGGTATTTATATTGATATTTGGTTTTTGATGAAAATTAAAAATTTGATATATGTTGAGTTTTTTACATTTGTATGCAATTTTTCTCCCAAACAATCCATCCAAGTGGCTTAAGTAAGCCATCACTTCAATTGATGCAAAACAACAATTTTATAATTGTTGAACGAGATTAAGTTTGCCATGTACCTTTGCAATTGCTTGGCTTAGTTTGCTTTCTCAAATTGGAGGGCGAACCTGTAATATTTCATCAGCTAAAGGTAGTTCAGACATATGATTAAGATTTGCGGCTTGGCTAATATTCTTAAATTCATAACTTCGAATTGGGTTCATATATGTTGTCTATTATCCTTGGATAATAATGGTAGTCGAGGCACATTTTGTCTAGAAATATTTCTGGACGTAAGTTAATAAAAATGTTTATGTTCTTGTGAAAATGGCATGGTTATAAACGTGCAATATAGAAAAACAACTCAAAGCCTGAATCATTTTGTTACCAGAAGCATTATTCTTTTTCCATTAATTCCAGTAGAAGCGGTCTCCAAGTATGTTAGCAGTGAGATTTTGTACGTACTTTACTAAATAAGCTTCCGAAGCTGAAGAATTAACAACAGAAGAGAAAACCAAAATGAAATCTTTTTTTTTTTTTTTCGAGATCATGAGAATAAGACTCAAATTACGAGGAAATCATGAAGTTTGCACCTTTTCTTTTCCTACTTAATAACAATACATGAACTGCTCTGCTCGACTGAAGTATGTTGAAAAGAACCTAATCATCTACCAGAGCTGTGCCTTTTCTATTTGGTTATTGTCGTTAGTGGTATTACTTTGTGGCCCATTCTGTTTGCATGGCTTGCAATCTTGTCGTTCAAATTTCTTTCAACTCTTTTTCTCCCTCTACTAGCAGAAGTACTAAAGAATCCATAGACAGCAAACGGAAATGTTTAAAGCCCGGGAAATTATATCCACTTAGCCAGTCTCCAGTCACTTACCTAGGCCTCCCAATGAGAGCTTCAGGCTGGCTTGCTGCTCGATCAATTTCTTCAGTTTAAGAATATTAAGAGGTAAGAAGGGTTGGAGTGATCGAATGTATTAGCTCAAGAGAGAGTGTGTTTTTGTTTCTAAAAATGTCTGGTTTCATTATAGGTGATACAAAAAAGAACCATTTGCTTAAAAGAATTGTTTTTTTATAATTAACTAATTTATTTACACTGTGTATGTATTTCTCTGAATTTCAAAATCTTTCTCATGTTTACATACTAAAAGATTTGTTTCTATACCTTTTTTGTTTCTTTCTTCTGTGTTCTTTTCAAGTGTGTGAATAATGAAATTAATTAGCTAATTTCAACTATATTGAATGAGAAATACATGTACAAAAATTATGTTACGTTCATAAAGTACTCATGCGCATAGGAACTGCGTGCGACAAATTCTAGTAAAAGAAAAGGCCTTTTTGTCTCATAAATGGAAGTTTTTTTTATATATTTTTACAGAAAATGCCCTCAAATTGTTTCAACAATTAATATGAACAATGAAATTTGAAGTCTAAAATAAAAAAATCACCATAAAAAATGCACTTTGGATACCAATTTATTAGTATTCCAAATTTATCCTCAAAAATTAGTTTTATAAAGAAATGATCCAATAAGATGATAACTGTAATTTTACTACAGTCCACTAACCCCACAATCTGGAAAATTTCCCACAACTATCACACTCCCAATAGCTAAAGCGGCTTAGAACTATTGAAGTACTGTTGCAGTGTAGTGCAGCTGCCAGCACCCAAAAAGGGCAAACGTGCATTGCCATTGCAAGGTAGAATGTGAGTGATGCTACTTTCCTTTTGTTTTTATTTTCTTTCTTTTGTGTTCCTTTTTGTGTGAGCAATTAGCTCCTTTTACAATTCTTATCTGCAGGAAGAAAAAAAAAATCTTGATTTTGCCAAATTGAACTCGCATTAGAGTAATCTTTGATCTAACTCCATATTTTGAGGCAATAATGAGAAGCCAAAGTCAATTTTATTTATATGAAGAGAGGTAAACACTTATACGTATATATGAAGCCAAACTCATGTGGGCATTTCCACATATTTATGTATGCTTTATATTTCTTGAAATTTTTTTAATTCGTGTGGCTTTCAATGCTAAGCCCTTACTCATGGTTCATTTAAACTCCCCTCCCCCTCTCATCTGCTCCTTTTTTCTGTTGTTAAAATTTTCTGAAACGAGCTGTATAAAGTTGCAGAGTGAAAGTTGGTTATATATAACTCCACTGTCTGTAATTTTGTTATATCATTTTTACCAAAGAAAAGCAATATTATTTTTCTTAAGTTAACTCTACTTTTTCGGTGGAATCTAACAAAAATATTTCGTTGCCTTCAACCCACGTGTCCAATGCTCATTTGTTAGATTCCACCAAAAAAGTGTACATATGATGTTGGCAAACATTTTAATTAGTTGAGATAATGAAATTACACGTCGACAACGGTTAAGGGCAATGTGCAAAAGAAGCCTCAGATTGAAAGTCTGACTGCAATTAACTCAAAATTTTAGTACACATAGATTGTGCCAAAATAATAATACATCATATTAGTTGTGGGACTTATACAGAAGGTTTAACTGAAAATACTGTCTTTTGATCAAACGTGGGATGAAAGCATTTGAGAAGATGAAGTAAGAATTAATCACCTGTAGTTGATGCTGGGGGAGCACCCAACAAATGCCCTCTCACTGTGCAGAAAAAAAAAAACCAAGAATGAGGGGCACCCCACTGAGCGCCCCCAGCATCAAAGAAACCAATTAATCATATCCTAAGTGTTACTTTTAAAGGGGTGTTTACGAGTTGAGTCAGATTTATAAGAAAAATAGTCCAAACCAATTAAGCTTAATTGGATTGGATTGGATTGGATTGGGTTGAATTTTATGAAATTGGATCTTCAAATTCGAACTAAACCAATCCAATTAAGGTCAGGTTGGTTCGAATCGGGTAATTGAATCTATCTATTTATATTTTTTATTTTTTTTCCTCTTCCTTATTTTTTGTACATGAAAACTATATACTAATTGAATTGTAAAACTCCAATTTCTTCAACCAAATGATAGAAATCCAAATACACATGAAGAAGACAAAAATAAATTTATCAAACTCCAACACATATCAAAGAGATTACTAACTAGTAACTAGAGACAGGAAAGTGAAAAAAAATTAAAAAAAATATTTTTAGTTTTAATTGGGTTGGTTGGGTATTTTGGTATACAAAACTGAAACCCTAGTCCAATTCTTATTTAAATAGTCAGATTTATTGGTAAATCTGATCCAATGAAACGCCCCTATTTTTTTCATACCTAATTTTGTTGTAGTCATCACTCATATGTATCCAAAAGGAGAAACCATTTTGGTTGGTGTTAAAGGCTACCAGCAATATGCTGCAGACATCACCTAAACAATCTGACCATTAGAAGGACAAGTGGAACTCACACAAACCACATGCAACAGACTTCCAAAAATGGAAAATTTAACCTGTCCTTACTTTGTATACATTTTCAATGCCCATCCACATAAAATGAAGGACAATGCATGCAGGCAACACAAACACATATAATGACCTAAAATGTGTTGGAGTGATAACAATGTAGTTTGGAATAACCGAGTTAATTAATGAGTTTTATCATGAAAAACATTAATTAAGACACAAAAATAATGCTTTGTTTCCAATTATTGAGTGATTGTTAATCATGTAAGGGTTTGTATTGCTTCACATGATAAGGCCTAATAGATATATTTTTAAATTTTATATTTTGTTTGCTTCATATTTTTATGACTTATAATATTTTTGTGACCCGACATAGTATCATAGGTCAAGCTAGTTTATCGATCAGACCAAGATGGCTTGATCCATTTTTCATCCTTTTAAATCTAATATGATAAGAAATGAAAAAGTCATTTTTACCCCTCATATGAAAACCTTAACCTCAACACCTTCCGCCAAATTCTACATCCATATTTTGGAAACTTACCTTCTTAGAAGTTAAGATATTTTGGACATTACAAAATGTAATCATATTAAGCAATTTTGCCAACCAAATATTATATATTGTCAAGTGTGAAATATCACCAGTTTTTAAAATCAAAACAAACATTACAAGGTGTTGGATTCCATTTCTAGCTTATATATCATTAATATATGAGTCTTGCCTAATCCTATATGCCCAAACAAACAAGCCCTAACGATATATACAATTATTTATTAGTGCCATAAGGTCATATTTGGATTACATTAATATTATCCAAATTTGATTGGAATTATCAGTATCTATATCTGAATCCAATTTGACACGCCTTATGATATCTATGTTACTTAATACCATATCCAATGCTATAGGTATTCAATATTTGATATAAAAAATTTCATTTGATTTATTTTTACTATCTTTTTATTTTTCTTTTAGATTGTATATAAAATAAAACATTTACAACATTGACAATATTTTATCATGTATTGACCCACAAAGTTAAATATTCAAATTCATATCTTTAATGGACTGGATTAATTACTTTCATATTCAATCCACTTAATTTGAATTATGAATATTTACATTTGAATATGAATTGTCGAAATTTTAACTAATTAAAAATCCTAAAATTTGGATTGAATTCAAAGAAAAATCCCAACCCATTAATAGCCTACCTATTATTTCTAGGGTTGACAATGGGTTGGATTCGGATTAGATCGTGCTGGATCCAAGTCCGAATCCTAAAGTAATATGCTAGATTCATATCTGATTCAAGATCCATCAGATTTGTAGTTGGTATAACTATATCCGGATCCAAATAAAAGTTAGATATCTGTTGGATATTCATCAGATATTCAAAAAACTCAAATCCGAATACTTCAAAAATCATCATATATTTATTATTTTTCTAAAACTGTAGTAGAATTCAAATTCAAAACGTTCATCCTTAAAAAAAATACACAACAAATTAATGAATAAATTTTCTAATCTATTGATCACTTAAAAGCAACAATAGAATTTAATTCAATCACATTCGTTTATCATATCATTACATTTTAGGTTCAATTGCTGATAATAATACTTTTTTGATATTATAAATACATAGTTATACATAATTCTTAATCAATTAACTATAAACTTCAAGTTTTATAAAAAAGAAATTCATTTTGATCAAATCAAGATTTTTATTGCATTATTACTATATTATAGCATTCGGTTCCTACTCATTACTCCTCCCACATATTTTTTTGTTATAAAAATTAAAAAATAAATGATATAATTATGATGTAAATAAGCTCGAAATCTAATAATTTATATAAAAAATACATGACTTCATATATTGCACATGAGTTCATTACTTTCTTTATTCAAATATATATTTTGGCATTACTATAAGACTATATGTATATATGTATAATATTAAATATATTCAAATTTGGATTATTAATTAATCGAATCGAGCCATATCTATATTCGCTTCATTTATTTCAAATTTCAAACTTTTTTAATCGGATCACATCCATCGAATCTTTTATCAATTAAAAATTCTAAATAATCGAATCGAATTCGGATTAAAATCCACTATTGACAGCCCTAATTATTTCTACTAATTTCTCAAAGGCCCACTCAAAAATTAGTGAATCCATGTTAATTACTGAATCATTTACCCACAAATACAATTAGGCCCACTATGGGCTGGGCCCAAAAGCCCAATATACATTGTTCTTCTAGAACAAGCGGTCAAAAAATGTCTTGTTCACATTTCAAATTCAAACAAGGGTCTTCCATAGCACGTGGCGAACACGTGATGTCTCCGATTTTGGATCCAACGGTCCAGATAATCGCGTCAGCCTAAAGCTACTCTCGATTCAGCACAAATTCAAACCCTCAACAAAACCTACGCTACGTTCAATATAAAATATATGGTGAAGATATAAGGGAAACATAAGCGTACAGAAATCTTCCAGTCGCCTCTTTCTCAATACACTGCGTTTTCTATTTATTCTCTCTAGAAGAGCAGCACAAAATCAAATGGTAAGCATCTGGTTTTTTTTTTTTTTTTTTTATCAAAATCTAATGTTTTATGCTGTAGTGGATTGATTGTATTTACAGATTTATATTTTTGTTGATGTGATTTGATTTTTTTTTCCTGATTTTTGCTGGATTTTTTTAGGCGTTACCGAATCAACAGACTGTCGATTACCCAAGCTTCAAGCTTGTAATTGTTGGAGATGGCGGCACTGGTAATATTTTTTTTTTAATTTTTCTGGTATCTCTCTGGTAATCGAATCGTTGTTTGCTTGGCTTGATATGAAATATTTAGATGCGCTTTTTCTTGAAGTGTAACATTTTGAGTTCTTGTTTCCATTTCCGGTGATTTAAGTTAAAATTAAAAAATAATCTTGAATACTTTGAAGATGAATGCTTTTTTCGTTGTGCACTTTGTTGTTTGCGTTTGCAGAATATTTAATTATATGATTTTGTGGCGTCTGTGGAATTTTTTTATATTTAGTCATTTCCTAGTTGTGATTTGGGATTTGAGACTAAATTAAGCAAACATTTATTATATTTTAGGGTTTAGGGTTTATTGTGAAATGAAATGTGCCTTGGCTTTTGTATAGGCTTGAATCTCATTGATAAATCAAATTGGGATTAATTTCAAAATTCAAATTCTGGAATTACAATAAAGTTCAGTGTAAATTTATGTGTGGTTTGTCATCTGGCGTTGATGTTGGTAGCTTGGGAGTCTACATTTTATGTACACAGTAAAAACAACACAAGAAAAAAGGAAAAGATGGGAAAACGAATTAATTGGTTTTTCTTCATATTATGTGGATTGTGGCTGAGGAATTTGCTTGTGATGTTACAGGGAAAACCACATTTGTGAAAAGGCACCTCACAGGTGAATTCGAGAAGAAATACGAGCGTAAGATTGATTAACATGATCTTTGATGTGTTTCTGTATAAAAAGATTTTAGTTGCTTGTTTTTATGGTTTTCTAAAGAAGTAATTTTTTGAACAGCTACCATTGGTGTGGAGGTTCACCCGTTGGATTTCTTCACTAACTGTGGGAAAATCAGATTTTATTGCTGGGACACTGCTGGTCAGGAGAAATTTGGTGGTCTTAGGGATGGATACTAGTAAGTGAATTACATTAGCTTCTGTGGTGTGATTAATTTCAATTTCATGACCTCACTTAGCTGCTCTGAACTGCATTTTGAGTTTCTTCATGTGGTATGGATTCCATGACTTCACCGACATGCTTCGAACTGTGTTTTGAACTAGTGTTTCTCCATATGCCTTATTATTGTCTTCTCTTTCTGTACGACATGCAAGCAGAGGCTCTGCCATGCCATATGAGTACAGAATTTTTAGGGCTTTTATTATATTAGAATGGGCACTGTATTAATGCATTCATTAAACTTCATGACTTGGATTTTAAGTTGGATATGGTGATGTGATTTTTATGTTTTGATTTTTTATATTTATGCATGTTAAATAACATGAAACTGATTTATGCGTGTGATTTTCTTGTCCTATTAACACAAAACTGATTTGAATTGCTTCAGTATCCATGGGCAATGTGCAATCATTATGTTCGATGTAACAGCTCGATTGACCTACAAGAATGTCCCGACATGGCACCGTGATCTTTGCCGGTATGTACTGTCCCTCTATCTATTTGTAACTTGCAGACTTTGGAGTTGAAATTCTTATAACACGAAGTTTTTCAGGGTCTGTGAGAATATTCCAATTGTGCTTTGTGGAAACAAGGTGGATGTCAAGAACAGGCAGGTGAAAGCAAAACAGGTTACTTTCCACCGGAAAAAGAATTTGCAGTACTATGAAATTTCAGCAAAGAGCAATTACAACTTTGAGAAGCCTTTCCTTTACCTTGCCAGGAAACTTGCTGGGTATGTATAATAGCTAATTAAATTTGTGAACTTTTTTAGTTGTAAAGCTCTTAATTTATTGGACCAAATTTTTCCTGTATTTGAACTGTTCTTTTTTTCCTGTTGCAGTGACCCTAACTTGCACTTTGTTGAGTCTCCCGCTCTTGCACCACCTGAAGTGCAAATTGATTTGGCTGCACAGCAACAGTAAAACTCTCTCCCCCTCCCAACAACCCCTCCCCCACCCCCACCCCCACCCCCCCCACCCCCCCAAAAAAACACACACGCATGCATGCAAACACACTTATGTTACAAGGGAAATATGCTTTTTAACACCCCTCACATTACAATGTTACATTGAACTTTTCTTACTCACTTTTGTAGGCACGAAGCTGAGCTTGCAGCAGCTGCTAGTCAGCCTCTTCCTGATGATGACGATGAGACATTCGACTAAAAGGATCCACAGCTTTAGATCTTTTCTGGAGCATTCCTTGCGTTGTTTTCGTGATGATGCCCCAATTTTCTTGTGTTCTTGATAGGATTCTAGCATTTTGTTTTGGACTTGAAAATCCTCTTTGAGTTCGAGGTCCTAATGATACATGTAGGTGTCTTGAAACTGGTACTGGATTGTGATGTGATTTGCTTGTGGGAAGATGTTTTTAATCTTCAGAATGTGGAGAAATTATATTTGTATGATGTAGGCAACAATTGATATCACTACAGTTGAATATTTGCATATTATTCCCTATTTTGAGTGCCCACCCAGTGCTGTTGGCGTGGTGGGTGCGAGTCCATACTCTTGGAAAGAATATGTGCTACTGCATCACTTAATGGACTACCAGTCTTTATGTTCTCTCATCTCTGCGGTTTTAACCTTTTTCATTGCTTGATTACACAGAATCACAACTCAGCTGGATGAAGATATGAATAAATATATGTTGATGACGGACTCTTATTATATATGACCTACAAATTATCTAATTTTCTCGGAATTTGTTTTAAATGGTTGAGAGTTTTTGGGGTTGCGCTTTAGGTGGTTGCTGTGGATGTGGTACTTCATTATGGTTTGGGAATAACAATTTGGTTCCTTAAGAAAAATGTACGAAATCTATAGAATGTGGATCGCTATGTAAGTTTTTAACTAACTGGCGGCTCAGAAATCGGGCAGTACCTTCTCATGAATGTTTCTTAATTAAGTTCACAACACTGTTCTTAAACTACAAATTTCCATATTCAAACAATATTTGCAGGTAAAAGCTCAAACAAGTAGCTGTGCGTGGTAAATTGTTGTGTACCAATACAGAAAGAGTACCAATATCTGCACCAATTGAAAAAAAAAATATGCGAACAATTACACATAATTTGGGGAAGACAAGTTACAGGAGCCATCTTCAAATAGTTTCAGCTCCGTTACTTACAAAAGTTTGAATTTTATCGGTAAAAATTTGTCAGAAATTCTGATAAATTTCATTACTAGTGGGGGAACATATTTGATCCAAGCAAGAAGGAAGGACCCTACAATATTCCTGCCAAAGACAAAGAAGCTCTAGCCATTATAAAGACTTGGTCCTATCACAGTTCATCTGCTGTGCTCTTTGGGACATCAGATGAGTTTCCAAGATTGACCATCCAGTGTTCAATATGGTCATTCGGCAGTTGTGGGACTATGCTCTTTAAAACATTAGATATAAAGCTTCACCAAAAAGGTGATACATACTTTGCCAGCTGGAGAAACCAGTTTCAGCATTGGCTGCACACAGCAAGATTGATTAAGCACAAACAGGCCTTCAAATAATACAGAAAATCATTCATCGGAGGGATGAAACTCTTTGATTTTGGAGGATGCAATAGATGTATTGACTTAGATAGGAGGGTAATTTGATAATTTGACTGCAACCATATATTAGCATTGAGGAAACTCCATTCTTGACCATACCCAGTCACCGGATCTCCACAGGAAAACATGTTTTCAGGCGAACCAAAATACTGTCAGCCCATATATTTGACTTTTAATATTCTTAATTTGACATTCATTGGATATATGAAATTAGATCTCCAACTATGAAATTTCTGCAATGACTTGCAATCACTGGAAAGATATGCAATGATTCATGAACAAGTCACCTACACCATCCAAATGGAGTGGGTTTATTGAAGTGGTAATTATTCCCACTTGTGGAAAATGTTGACCATGCAACTTGCTTTAGTCTTTACACTGTGAAAGATTCTCAACTTTTCTTGTTGCTCAGTAGGAAAGTTCAGAAACAGAATGAAAGCATAAACTGTGAGATTAAAAAGGAATTGAAGGAAATAAACATCTACAGAACTTGGTATATTTTATTTTTATAAGGACAGAACTTTTTATATAATGTCTATGAAGTTTTGGTCTGACATGATTACATCCATGACACAGATATCAAATAACAGGCAATTCGAAGTCATATTTCCCCTTATATGCTATGTACTTCTTCCGCCAATATGAGAGTTTCAGCCTGGACTTAAGGAAAGGGGGGAGGAAAAAGAAAAATTACAGTAGATTAAATTGTGTGATACCAGGGAGCAGCCATAAACTGTAGCATCTCTTTGAAAGTAGACGACTGAATCGTCCAAAGTTCAATGCCAAGAGAAAGGCAGCAAACCCTGGCATCATCTTTAAACCATTGGAAGCAAATGGTGCATGCCTCCAACTGTAGCCCTGGAAAATAAAGTACAGGGATTGAAGTGTGATCAATAACAACCTCAAACAGAATCCCACGAACTGCCAAAGTTGAATGGATTAATTTATATGCAACACATGGAAAGCACTAAATTGCATCCAGTCAAGCTAAATGTTACTTGGCTAATGTTCAGGTGAGCATTCCATAATAGTATTATGAAATATGCATGTCCATGATGGACTTCATAACAGAAATGTACAATATTCAAGGAAAGAAGTACACCTAGCTGGAGCTCATAAAAGACAGCTGACACCAGAGAGAGCATATAGTAGGATCTTTAAACCCTGTCAAACACCACATAAAATGCCTTTTCTTACAAAATAATTTTTAGGGATGGGAAAGACATTGCAGCTTTATGCTACCACATTATAAAGAACTGAAATAATAGAAGACAATAAGAAACGCCTTGGAAGAATTATCTACATTAACTAATCAATAAGAATTCGATACATATCTCATCGTTACAAAACGCCAACTGTCTGCACAGATATAGATATAACAACCAAGACAGAAGATACAAAATGAGATGTTCATGTTTCTTGTTACATTGTTGAAATGGAAAAGCAAGGTCTAAATGCTGCTATGAAACAAAGACATGATAGGAAACCATTTTGCTACTATCTAACACTTATAGCAGTTTTAGTGGAAACTAGGTGCTTCAGCTCCTTCAAATGTTCATCATTTGAAATGTGGAGCATAATACGAAGATTTGTCAACAATGCTTCCTGTTCCCAACTTAAGGGACCAGAAGCATATAAAGCTTCCAAAGTGCGGCGGTAAGCATGCAACTCTAACCTACGAATACTGACCTCTATCTCCTCTCTTGGAGGAGGTGAGAAACCTTTCCTCTCAGAGCCGAAATCAGAAGATGACTCCGCATCACTACAAAGGGTATCTGTCTCTTGGCAATGCACAGGTATAGAACGCCTATAACAGTTTTTCAGACTCTGGTTAGTAATACTACAACTACCAACAGAACAAGCATCGCTGTCAGAACTATTTAATTCAGAGCTTCTGACCCCTGTATAGCCTAGAACATCATTTTGTTTAGCCATCTCCTTTTGATTATATCCATATGAAGCAATGTTAAAGGAAGCATGCATGTTTTTTTCACCCAAAATTTCTTTTGGGTAAGCAACAGCATCTACCTTTCCAAGCTCTGGAGCAGCAACCACTCGATGCTTCCAGCCTTCTTTCTCTATTGCTCTGAATTTTTGTATAGATCCATTATGTGCTTCAACAACAGAGGAACCATAGGGGGACATCCTCTTTAGGGATCTTGAAGAGATCACAGGAGATTCCAAAAATGTAGAATCATTCCAAATGTTCACACAATCTTTTCTGGGTCGACTTTTAGCCCTTGCAGTTAATTGTTCCACCTGAAAGTTCATTTTTCGACAACGACTTGATGTTGATGGTTTGCTGGCTATAACATCATCGCCTTTTTGGGAACTCTGAAAACAGGAGAAACTAGGAAATCAGACAGAGCAAACTTAAAAACTGATTGGATTTATATATATAAATTCAAAAAGGAGATTCTCATAGGGAAAAAAATAGGCATTGCAGAAAATACAGCAATAAAAACATCCTAAAGAAATTTGGCATAAAAATTTATCCCCACGTTCCACAGTTACACTCAGCATTCAAGTCAGATTGATGGCACTTATTCAAATGAGAACCAAAAGCGGAATCAGGCAAAGGCATTCCGAAACAGAAGGATTTAGAAGAAAACATAAAACAGCAGAAAAAAGAAAAGTAAAACACCATAATAGTTAAAATTGCATTACTGATGTCAAGAAAAAGAGCCAATCCACAAATCTCCACATAAATTTATGGCAGAAATTGATAGATGAAAAGATTCCAGTGATAGTATACAGAGGAAAACTGAACAATAGCACAATACCTTTCCCATTAGAATCCATTTGCCATCGTGCCAGGTTTGTCTCATCCTGACATTCAATCTGTCAATAACTAATTCCTGTGAGCACCCAAGCAGCCTTACTAAATATTGATTTTGGAAGGCAGCAGCCTGCATATGGATCTTATTCCTTTTATTTTCTTTTTTGCCTCCCAGAATCTCCAAGATAGCAGCAATCTTCCAGGAATATTCATAAAACACCTCAACAATGTCTCCAACAATACAACTCTCGATACCTTCCACCATAGGAGGGCATGGTCTCACCAACTTACTCAAAACGACCTCCACCATTTTGCCATTTGCCCTACCAGGATAAGAATCATACTGCACCCTGTAAACATAGCTACTACCAGAGAGTACCTTTGCGGTACACCATGAAACTGGTACCTCTTTATTGTTCATAACCTCCACCCTATCCCCTTTTTTAAATCTCATTATAAGCAATCTTCTTTAACAAATATTAAAAACCCTGTAATCATAAAGAAAACAAGATTTAGAGAACAGCACAAGAATTTGAGAACCAATCAATCACAGTAAATGACAGAACATCAAAAGCAGATTGGGAGTAAATTAAAACTAAACCCGTATTTTACAACTTATAGAAATCAAATATCCTGAGATATCATAAATTTAAGAAAGCCTTTAAGAAAATAAAGTAATGAAACAATATGCTGTTGTCTTCACCAAATAGTCATATATTGAATCACATTAAATTTCCATAGCCCTAGAACAACATTATAATCTAATTATTCTTCTAGGTTTCTTAAATAAATACAGTATCTCCTATTTATCCACAAGTAACAATTCTGCAAATCTCGGATGGCACAAAAAACTATTTTAAAAAAGCCAAAATTCCCTATAGTTGTGGGGAAAATCTTAAAATCATCAAAGATCAGTTCATACCACATATATTCTTCGTTAAAGTTAAGGTTCCAATCAAATTTCAAAAATATTGATTTACTAAAAATAATCAAAACATTTTCTTAAATTTAAATAAGTAATTATTAATTGATCCACAAATGAACATACCTACATAAATTACCAAGACATCTATATTCTTGAACTAAATTCATTAGAGAAAAAAACAAAAAAACACAGAAACTATCACAAACTTGTAAGTCAGCCCAGAAACATCGAAATATATTAGAATTTCAACAAAATAACAAAGGAATTAGAAAGAACACTGGCGCAAAATTAAAAAATTGACAAAAAAATCTAAATCAAAACAGCTAAACTTCGACAAATTTAGGAATTAAAGTACGAAAATTGAAACCCTAAAACTGAAAAAATCACTGACCTTTTCTTCAAATTAAAGAAGAATATAGGACCAGAGCAGTCGCAATTAGGCGTTTTTGATCTCCGATTCTCTCTAAAAACAGACTTCGATTTTCGCTTTTATGGTCTAGGGTTTGTTTCTTCAGCTCGGGACAAATAATTTGGGGGTCAAAAATATAATTAAAATTTATAATACATATCCGGATGAAGGGCAATATGGGTATTGTGAAAATATAGGTTTAGAACTCAATCAACACCAGAAAAAGTAGGGGTGCGCAATGCACGCCCTTGAGAAAACCACCTAATTTGTGTTAGAGTGGGAAAAGGAATATCACAGCTCACGCGCCTCGTGTTATCGTGTGATGCACATCCTTTTGTAATTATTTAATCATTTTTGAAAACATTTACTAACATATTTAATAATTTTTAATATTAAATTAAAAAAGTTAATTAACAAGTCAATTATTTGTTCCACTTTTGGGCCCATTTATTACATTTTAAATTAGATACGAATATATATTGGGCCATTTTAATCCATGGATTAGGATTGCTAATAGATATTTGAAAACTCAATTATTATTTTTATTTTTATAACATATTAAATAAATTTTTTATAATGAATAGTATCTGTGTTTGATAATAGATTATACTATAAATGAATATAAATATAATAATATATTCAATTCATTTAATATCCACTTTAAATATATATTCGTTGCATAAAGTTGTTTGAACATTTAAATATACGTAGTTCAGTTATATATTCATTAATTGTATTTGGTAAATAATATATTCTAATATTTTTCATGTATTTTAAATTTTTTAAATTGTTTTCCTAACACTTTAATTTCGAAATTCTTAGTTTAGCTACAAATTTAAATTTTTATAATTGTTTTCACGTAACTTTCAATTTTGTGTTATGTTTATTTCTCATTTTTCTACTTTAAAAATTATTCTTGAGGCTTGTATTATTTTCTTTGATTTCTTTTCATGAGATTGCATGATTCTTTTGTGATAAAAGGTTAACATATTTAGATATTCAATGCATTTGGATATCCAAATAATCACAAATAAATAAAGATATTCAAATAATTATAATCAAGTTTACATTTTGAATAATTACAATTAAGTACAGAACGAATTCGAATTAGTTTAATGTTCGCAAAATTTAAATTCGGATGCTATTGACTAAAAATTAATAGAACACATACAAAATTAAGTACACTCCATCCCTTTATGGTTAGTTTAGTTGGGATGATATGGTAGAATACAGTATTTTTATCCCTATCTTATCACTTGTTTGGTTAAAGTGATAACAAACACTCAAACCCATATGAATATCCAAAGTCCGTATTTATATATGTAATTTTCATGATAAATTAATCCGTCACCACTCACGAGTTTATTTATTATGCCAATCAAACAATACCACAATAATAAAAAATCATACAAATTATCGCATGATAAATAATCATGAGATAATTTCAAAATTCAACCAAACTAGCCTTTAGTATCTATTTATAACCCTACATGCCCTTTTTTATTTAATTACTAGATCATCATAAACTCTGTCCAGTTTATTTGATAATTATTTATATATTGAATGAATATTTATTTTATTAATTAATTTTTTATATTGATACACACATACATATTAAAAATTCGTTCGAGCTTGAATTTTTAATGTGAAAACTTATGTCATTGAATCATGGACCACTTGACTATTTTATTATTTATAAATGTAACAAATTTAGTACTCATATCAGTCCATTTGGATAAGGATTTGTGTTTGTTGTTTAATTGTTTCGTCGCAATTAGTTACCTACTGCGATAGAAACTGAATGGTAATAGACTAATAGCTTCTACATTTTGCGTACGATATTTATGCTGATGGGTTTTCTTTTTTAATAAAGCAATTAATGCATTAATACATCATATATCTGTTAAGAATAGATCGGTAATTATTAATTAATACTATACAAAAAAGACTTATTAATTACAAAAATTAGATTAATGCTCGAATACCTGATGGATTAGAAGTCATACTTCGGCAAAAATCCTTTCTGTTAGGTTGGCAGTCAATTAACCGGTAAAACTAGATTATAATGACATTTTCACCCTTATTTTTCCACGGTGAAAATAGATTTTTATTTTTTTATTTTTTTTTATTTTTTGTATTTTTGACATGTATAAGCCTGCGAACTTTTTCTTTTACACACCGTATCTGAATTTAAGCTCCTAACTTCATTTATATAAATATAAGGAGCCAACTGACCTTTAACCCAATAATATGAGTTTTAGATATAAAATATGATATTATAAGTTCGAACCTAACGAACTACTGATACAATGCACATGTATATATATATATATAAGAGTGTAAAAACTATGTTATTCAACCTACTTGCCTGGCAACTTATAAGTTTGTCAACTTGTTACTTGGGCAACATTGCATCTTTGACCATGCTGAACTTGTACACCAAGGCTTGACTAACAAGTTCATGTGGTTTAGACCACAAAGTATCCTTTTTGCCCTTGAAGAATGATAAGGAATAAGTAGATTATCAATTTTAGGGGTAAAAACGTAATATGAAAAATTTTATCATGTAACGATAATATTCAACCAAACATCACTTTTTTAATTTCAACAAAATTAAGATGATTTATAGGGTAAATCATACAAGTTGTTTGTCATGTTACAATCACTTAAGTTCAACAAAATAAAATTTATCAGTAGAGACAGTATAATCATGGGATAAACACTCAATCCAACCAAACTAGGCTCAGTAAATTGAACATTTGATGGGATTCTATTTATTTCAATTAGTATTTCATTTTTTATACTGTATCATAAATAGATAACCTATTCTGATCTTCTAATCGAATTAGTATTTTATCTCTTATGTCCCACCACACATATATACTAAATATAAAATATATCTCTTTAAATAAACACTTGTTTGTAAATTATATACGCTCAATACGTTGGTAAAATTAATTAAAAATGAGACACTACTTAAAAATGAATTATTCAAAATTCATAAAACTATTCGAAATAAATATTTTTCTAAACAAACATTTATAGTAAGTCACACGCATTTGGCATGTACTTCTAGACTTGAAGTACATGATAACGGTCAGCTAAGAAAAATAACACACGTTGGTGCGCATATTGCGATTACAATTGTAAATATAAAAATTAGTCCCTCAAAAATTAAAACATAACGATAACTATGCAAAATAATTATTCAACATCATAATCTCTTCATTATTATTTCAATATTGAAATTATAAAGAATACAATTTTTTCATTTTGACTAATTTAATCAATTTTTAAAGCTAACTTTTTTATAAAAAAAAAGACAAAATAGTTTAAACTTAACAAATTCTTGGTGTACGTGTTTGTATGTAAATAAAAACATCATACGTAATAGAGTTTGAATGTCTTTTCTAGAATTATCTGCACAAAATAAATATTTGAACTAAAAAGTCCTTTCAACTCATTATACTTTGTCAAAAAGCTTTGCAAAAATGAAAAAGAAAGAGATAAATCCATAAAAATAGGCCACGACATGCTTTTATAAATTACAATAGATATTTCAACATGATCTTGACAATCCAACTTCAGGCCAGAAAATCATTGTATCCTAATTTCTTGATTTATTGTTCACACACACACACACGTGTGTGTGTGTGTGTGTGGGTGTGGGTGTGGCAGACTTTAGGCCAGATGAAAGGATTTCAATACAACAGATTAAAAAATTTTACAATTGGTAAGCTTTAAAAAAGTTGGAATCCTTTCTCCGCCGATTTTTTTCTCCATTTGGTCACAGCCCTTTGGTCAAATTTGTATATTTTAGAGAATGAGTAATTTTTATAAGAAAAAATGAAATTAGGAGGAAAGAGAATTCTACAAAAACAACGGTCAAGATCAAGTGAAAACCACAATTAGCAAATAAAGTCTGCAATTGATGAACATCCTATGACATTATCATGTTAAAGATAGGTAAAATTGATTGACTTGATAAAACAATAAGAACAATAAACACTATGTCATCTCACATTATGCTACATCATGATGTTCTATGAGGTAGACTTTTGAGAGTTTCCAATAGGAAGAACTTGGTGGAGCTGTGATTGCTCAATATGCGTACCTGGTGGACTATGATGAGTGTGCATTATATTCATATGAATCTGTATCACTGGAGATCGCGATGATATCATGATGATTGACAAGTAAATAGATAGTGAAACAGCGGTGCCACCACTCCAACACTCAAACTGTTCCCCAGCAAAGCATAACTGCAGAGATGGAACCAGATTACGACCTTATATTTACTAATGTGGTTAATTGTAAGATGAAAACATTTGTAAACAGCATTTTTGTTTCAGTGCAGGTCAATGCAAACTATGTGCCACATGACTGGCTAATCCATGAGCATACATGCACAGAGTTGAAGAATAAATCATCAACATAGTTTTATCTGTAAGCAATTCCAGCATGTGTTTATCAAATTCATCAGTGATCCCAAATTGACCGCATTCTAAAGTAAACCATCAGAAAGAGCTGTAGAATCTTAATGCAAAGGATGAGGCCGCCACAAAACCTTGGTAGCCGTGAGATGATAAAAATTATTTTAAGGACGGACATGGAAAAGAAAGAAACGCTTCAGGTATTTATTTTCTTATGGTTGATTCGAAAAAGTTACCAAAAATTTTAAGACATAGTTCATATTTTGATATCAAAAACCTCATGCACTTTGGGGAAAGATGTGGCTCACTTCATAATATAGATGCTTATTAGGTTTTAAAAGATTTTAGTTGAAACTTCATTTTTTTAATCTTGTGTGCAATTATAGAGACAATACCTTAGTTTCAACGATGGCCTATGGAAAAAATAAACAATGTCATAAGTTCCATAATTATTTTGGAAAAAAAGGGGCTCTTTTAAGATGCCTGCTTTCCCATATTATGTCAAGCAGGAACAATAAAAAAGATAGGACGTACCATTGCCGGAGGCTAACATGTTGAGGAAATTGGAAGTCCTCTGGAAAAGAATGTAAATTGGCAACCTAACAGTTATGTTTGAAAAAGACACACTTAAGAAATAATAAAATTCTACAAGCCAAGAAACTTAACAAATATCAGAAGAAATAACAAAATCGTGTATACCTCCCTGGGGGTGAAGTATCTAAGACAAAGTTCCTGCAATGAAGACGTTTCGTCTTTCATCTTTCCCTGCATAATATGTTTGGCAATACGATTGCATTAACAGTGAATGATGACATCTAAGTTTACAGTAACAACAAAAGATCCATTAACACTCCCATTACAAAGCAGAACTTCAAGCAGTCTTACTGATGAAGAGCATGCTCCATAAGTGACAAGTATTCATTTTCACAAAGTCATAAGGAAGTCCAGGTTTTTAGTGAATTTTTCAAGTTTTTCGCACATATGCATGTATACATGCATGTCCGCTTTCACATACATGCAAATATATACAGCACGAATAAATTGACTACATGTGTGCATAGGGAAAAACCAAAGGAGAGCATAATGATATTTAAAAATAATTTTCAGAATAATCCTTTCCACCTTTACAGGAAATAATAAAGGCAGCTGCTCATGGTATATCAGGGACGCTTAAAAGTAAGTTTATGGGCAGTGTTGCCAGCCATGGGAAGCTTCTGCGGAGTATCTAGCGATTGTTCATTGGAGACTCAAGGACAAGCAAGAGTCTGTATGATTCACTCAAATATAGGATAGAAGTTGATAAAGTTCTGATGCAAACCTACCGGAATTGTTGCCAAAAGGGAACCCGTGCCCTTCACGTACCGGAAATAACTTTTGGTGAAGCAACAGCAGCGCCTTGATTCAGGGAAAACAATATCTACAATCTGTCAAGGAATTGCTACAGAAGTATGGGAACTATAGAAATGGAATTAAATATGCTGACATCGGAAATGAAGTCTTAGGATAGCCAGATGATAAGGATACCCATAGCACTCCCCCATCTTTCTATCAGGCCAGGCGGAACTAAATACTGATTTAAAGAATTACCAATAGATCCATTTCCTTCCTCAGTATCCTTTGAAATTTCAGAAACACTATCAGACATAACACTGGATTCTGAAATAGCTTCACGTCTAAAATTCTTCAATTCCAGAAAATCTTTTATCGGCCAACAAGCTTCAAGTAATTTATTCCAATATGCATTTGACTCTACTTCTTCACTGGTTACCATGCTTTCCTCGTTCCCAAGTATAGGGCCTGGAGCCCAAAGAAGCTCATTATTGAATTTTGCATTTTGAAAAGATAGAGGTTTCCGCTTAGCCTGCAGTTTTACATTGCCTGAGAAACAATATTTGTAAAAATACCTCTCCCAAGACTAAGCCAAATAGCACACAATTTATTTCTTAGCTAATGAGACCTTAAACAAGAGTAAAGTGGGAAAAAATTTTATCATCACAGAAATCATTATTTCCAAGACATTACAACTTTATCAAAATTGGCTACATTGCATAATCTAGAAATTTTACAATTTCTGTAACTCAAAGACCAAATTCTATTGTGTGAAATTGTATACATTAAATTTTTATAATATGTGCAAAACAAGTTTATGCATTACAAAACCAATAGCATATGTAATATTGCAAACTGGAATTTTGTTTCAACAAATCGAATGAAGTGTGATAATTGATTTCCAAGCAAGAAAAACAAGCCTAGTTAAAAGCGTTACTTCATGAAAGAGTGGAAAATAACTGAAGCCAATACGATAGACAGTAAAACAGTAGGAATAACAAGGTTTCACTGCACATTGATGGCAAAAAATACAGACAACTTTAGTTCAGTAGCCATGTTATCCATGTAAAAACAATTATTAACTATATTTAACGTTTGAAAAATAGAGTCAAAATCAGTCACAAAGAAAAGGCACCCAAATGAATTTAATACGATTGAGAACCTCATAGTACCTCCAGAATCCACTCCAAAGGACCAGAGAGATGGACTTAATGCATACAGAGAAATATTAACATACAAGAAA
>JACGDI010005847.1:896536-916241 GCA_014898725.1 Jacaranda copaia
CTCGTTGGGGTCAGTTGAACCATCATACCTCGGGAGACCAGTCGAAATTTTGGCGTCCACCACAATCCTCTCGTCGATGATCTCCTGTATGAAAGGTTACCCTCTATCCCGGCGAGATCTCTAGGGAGTGTCTGCATTCTGCACTTTGCCAGTATTTCTCCTCGAGATCTCATCAAGTCATCGATTCAGTTGCTGAACCTGATGGAAGACTTCTTCCCATTCATCTCGATCTACCTGGGAGGCAAACCTAATGCGCTCGGCCCTGTCGCGCTGCAGGGCTCGACTAAGCCAATGCGCCAAATCTGGAAATTCACCTCTGGCTTCGTGGTTGTCGCGGTTTGGGCGTTCAACCCTATCGCGCTGCGGGGCTCGATTAGGTCGAACGTGATTCTCTGAGTCCGCCACCTCCTCGCGAAGTTCTGGATGCCTTCTCTCCGCTGGCTGGCGCTTGGGACTGGGCTCGCACCAAGCGAGTGTCGCCTGGCCTCCAGATGGGAGGGGTTGTTTTCCAGTGCTGGCGGTGGCGCTATGTTGGCGGCAGGGGCTGGCATTGAAGTGTGCCTGTTCAGAATGGCGAATAAGTGAGCGGATATCTGGGCAGAAACCTGCTCACTAATCATTTGCATTAGTTGGGACATGGGTAACATCACCAGCTGCTCCCGGGGGGTGCTGGCGACCGGAGTAGTTGTATGTTGCTGGGGGTTAGGGAGTGGTGGGGAAGTAGATCTCCAGTTCTCCTCCCTTCCAGAAATTACTCTGCGTGTGTTTACCATTTTTGTGCTGCAATCTCAACTTTCCCACAGACGGCGCCAAATGATGTTGCTACGAGCTGGAAGGTCCAGAACTCCGATGGACTTTAGTGATTTTGGGCTTGAGATCTGCAACTAGGAACACACGTAAACTAGTCGAGATGCCCCCAGTTAAGGCACTCCAACGCTCAAGTTAGTATTTCGGTAAATCAGAGAATATACAGAGAGAGTATGTAGTGAATAGTATAAAGAGCATTACCTTGAGCGTGGTTGAGTCTACTATATTTATAGTTTTATGTGGGCATGACTTTACCCAAATACCCTTATCAGGTGTGATCGCTCTTTCCTCTTGTCAGGGGGTTAAAAGTCATTTCACACTTAGGATCTGGTACAGTGCCAGGTGGCTAAATCTCTAATTTTCCCGGATAATCATGCCAGAAGGGGCACGTGTCTGTCAAAGTTGTTAGTAGGGCTGTCAGAGTTGCTGGCAGCAGTTGTACCGGCCGCCATGTGTCATCGACGTGGAGATATTCAATATGCCAAATAGGCTAATAGGAGATAATTCGGTGGTCGATTCATGTCGATCAAAGATAATAGCTTGCAAGCGTGGCTTGATCCTGGAGTCGATGCAGGTTGACTGCGGATGCTGCCACGTGGAGTCAATACAAGTCGACCATGAGTGCTATCACAAGAGATCAATTTAAGTCGATCAGGTACTTGTTCTTTGGGCCTGTTGGGCTTTATCATTTAGAATTAGGCCTGTTAGGCCTATAGGGCTATCCCATATCAATAATATTTTTTATTTTTATAATAATTTTTAGTAATTTAATAAATGTTATAATATTACTAAAAAATATATGAATAAAACATATAATTAAATAAAGACACTTAGCAATCAAGTAAGTTGGACTATAATATTAAATGTTTAGGCTATGTTCTTTTACGTTTTGGTCATTTTATAGAAAAAACTTTGGGGGAATGGATTTTTGGGAGAAAATTTGGAGAATGTACCAATTGTTTCTTTTTGTTTTGGAAAAATATGGAAAATGATTTGAGAATAAATTGTTTATTTTTTTTATATTTTGGGGAGAGACAAACTTTACTATAAATGTCAAATTAGTTGCTTTTTTGTTAAATTTGTAGGGTGAAAATAATTTTTTTATATATATTATATGTGTATATTTATAGTTGGATGGTGCGTGTGTGTATATATTTGTAATGATTGAAATATGAGTTTAATTAATTTAATTGGTTATTATTTTAAAATTTATATTTTTATAAATTTAACATTAGTAAATGATCTATTATTTGGAATAAAATATATCTCAATAAATATTAATTATTCATGAAATCATAATTATATCTCAATTATAAAAAAATCAGCTTATATCATAATTGTTAATATTGACTTATAAAAAAATTTAATTATTGTACATTAATTATAAACTAATTGTTGTTTATTAATTAAAATATGATTATTTAACTATTTATTACTTACGATTTATGTATAAATAAAACTTAGTTGTTTATTTAAATAAAAATAAATTTTTAATAATTTATATATAATTAAACTCAATAAAGATTCATGAAATTAAAAAAAAAATATTATATTATATGAAATTACATCATCTTAAATTATTTATTAAATAAAAAAACATAATATTTAATTATACATAAACTATGAAACATAATTGATATATAAACAGCAAGTTATTTAAAAAAATTAATTTAATTAATTTAATAAGTTATTTAGTTTTTTTAACTTATTATTTAATTAGTACATTATTTAGTAAATATATACTTAGTAATAATCAAATAATTTTTGCATAAATTTAATTATTTCTCTCAACAATTACTTTAAGCATATGAATATTAATTTATTAAACTTAATAGATTATTAAATAAATATTACTCTATTATAATTTTAAATAAATGTGAAGATTAATATTTACCGAAGAATTTTTTTGTAGATGATTAATTTATTTATTATATCATATTAAAACATCTTAAGTTTTCTATTAAATGTACAACTATAATATTTCATTAATACATTAAATATTAAATGTAACTAATATATTATTTAATTAATAAGTAAATTTAATTAATTTAATACGTTATTCAATAAATGAATTATTTAGTAATGGCATAAATAATATTTAATTAAACTTAATTTATTTTTTCGATAATTAGTTTAATTGAATTTGTAAACATAAGTTTTAGAATTTTTTAACTAGTAAAATTTTAATATTTATATATATATATAGATATACATTTAAATGTAAACACATATATATGGATGTGTGAAATAAGAGAATGATAAATGAATGAGTAGTGTGATAAATAGAGTAAGAAAATGAGGGGGTAGGTGTAGTTTTTAGAATGTAGGATTTTTTCAAGTGAATTTGAAGGGATTTTTTGCGGGAAAATTTTGGAGAATGTGCCTTCATTTTGAAATTTTTTTTAGGGTTGGAAATTTTTTTGGAAAAATGTAAAAGAATATAGCATTACATAGTGAAGATTTCTTTTCTTAAATATTAAAATATTTTGATTAAATTTTGCAGTATAATTTTGTTTAAAAATATATATATAAGTTCATTCCCAATGATTGGGAATAGGTAAATCCATGGGAAAGAGAAAGTAACTAAACCCATCCTTTTAAAAATAGGGATTTCAACGAAAATGGACATTTTCATCTCTAAATTATACAAATTAGAGTTTAGAAATAAAATTGAGAGTACCCATTTTATTTCCACATCATTTTTATTTACCAATCATACAATAATATTCTACTAAAACATTATACATTGATAAAACATAAACCTAATCTCCAACAAACACTCAAGCCTCAACCACCGAAACCGTACAAAGTACGCCCTGCCTCTTGTGAGCATAAACAACATCCATTGCGGTAACATTTTTTCGACGGGCATGCTGGGTGAAAATGACAGTGTTGCGAATGATGATTGAATTGGTGGGGTGGGCAATTTGGCCTGTTAAATTTGGGAATTGGGATGGAGGGTTGAATTGGTTTAATTTAAGATTTATTTATTTTTTTTATTTTGTAGGTAATTATATTTTGTTTTTTGTTTTAATTATATATTAGTTTTTTATAAGAATATTTAAGGTATTTTATATTAAAAGTTATTTTACTTTTAATTTAATTAGAAAATATTAATATAGTAAATTAACTTAATTATTAATGATTTAAAAAAATTATTTATATATGTTTTAATTTTTAAGAGATGTAGAATGTTAAGTTAAAGCTAAATGTATCGTGCGCCAGCCTACAAAGCAAAAAAAAAAATTAATATTAGAGGTACAAAAATATATTGCCTTCTTCTTGCCAAGCTTTTTGCACCAAAAGAGGTTGTGGAAAGAATGCAGTGGAATTTTCTTGGGTCAATTTCAAGTTTTATATTGTATTTTATCTTTCCTTAAAAAGAAGTGTCATTTAGTACTTTCAAATATTAAAAATTTGAGCTTATAATTAATAATTTAAAAAAATACATTACAATATCTTATTTATAAAATTTTGATGTTTTCACCTCATCACTTAGGCAACTCTTTCGGCAATGTTTGGTTATGGCTTTTTTGGTGTGTGTGTGATTTTAATTTTTATTTTGGGAGAATGAATATTGAAAGTGATATTAGGGAATCCAATGAATTTTTTGTTATGTTCTAGGTAATAATTAAAAATTAATTTTTAAGAGTTTTGATATGTTTATTTATATTTTGTAAAGAGATTTTTTTTTTACTATAACAGTTAAATCAATACTTTTTTGTTGGATTTTGAGTATGAAAACAGAATTAAATGAATTTTTTTTTAAATAATAAAATATATATATGATATTGATGCTGAATTTTTCCCTTTGTCATCTCTCCTGAGGCTAACCGATCTTTCTCTACGGGGAGTCCGATCGGTTTTGCCCCCTTTAGCTCTAGCCTCCACGGCTATGTATTTTTTCAGATAACCCTGTCTGATCAATCTTTCAATCTCGTCCTGAAGATTGAAGCACTCATCAGTATCATGCCCCTTCTGTTTGTGGAAGTGGCAGCACTTCTTGGATTTTTTTATGGCTTCTGTCTTTGTCAGTTTTCTGGGCCTTTTGAGGAGGTTGTCGTGCTGGATAGCGTACAAAACCTCCTTCCTCGGAGTGTTCAACGATGTATAGTCGTGGAAGCATTTAATCAAAGTCCGACCTTGCTCTTTGTGTTTCTGGTCGTCTCTCTCCTTCTTTTTCCTGTCGACCTCGGAGGATCCGAACTTAAGCTTATTCATCTCCTCCTGGGTCATGTATCTTTCGGCCAGGTTGAACAGCTCCTCTATCGACCTGGGCTTTTCTCGTACCAGAGTATTTGCGCACTATTTATGCCCGAGCCCCACGAACAGCACGTCAATCAAAAACTCAATCCTGGGGTTGTCGATTTTCAGGACCTTTGTATTGGATCGGTGAAGAAGTCTCGGAGAGATTCCCCCTTAGTCTGCTTCACGGTATGGAGGTGAGTGTGGGGGAGCTTAGCCTTCCTCCGGCTGGCAAACTGGTGCAGAAATTTATTGCACAACTAGTCATAGGAGTAGATCGTTGATGGTTCCAACTTCACGAACCAGTCTAATGCAATGCCTTGGAAAGTGGTCACCAATATTTTGGCATAGATAAATTCGTTGTAACCGTGCAGCTGCAGCATGTGCTCAAACTGTAGGAGATGCTCGTTGGGGTCGGTGGAGCCGTTATCCCTGGGTAGACCAGTCAAAATTTTGGCATCCACGGCGATTCGCTGATCAATAATTTTCTGAATGAACGGTGACCCTCTGTCCCAACGAGATCTCTGAGGAATATCCAGGTTTTGTGCTTTGTCGGTGTTTCTCTTCGAGATCTCGTCGAGACGTCTGTTCAGCTGCTGCACCTGGTGGGAAACTTCTTCCCACTCGTCCCGATTTGCCTAGGAGGCAAACCTAATGCGCTCGGCCCTGTCGCACTGCGGGGCTCGACTAGGTCGGTGCGCTAAATCTTGAGATTCTTCTCTATCTTCACAATAGTCATTGTTTGGGCGTTCAATCCTATCGCGCTGTGGGGCTCGATTAGGTCGAACGTGATCCTCTGAGTCTACCACCTCCTTGCGAGGTTCTAGGCGCCTCCTATCCACCGACGGGCGTTTGGGACTGGGCTCGCACCAGGCCAGTGGTTGCCTGGCTTTGTGGTGGGAGGGGCTATCCTATTGGGGTCTGTCTTCCGGTGGCGGCGGCAAGGGTGGGCAATGAGGTGTGCCTATTCAGGACAGCAAATAATTGAACCGATATCTGAGCGGATATCTGTTCGCTGATCAGTTGCATCAGCTGGGACATGGGTAGCCTCACCAACTGTTCCTGGGGGGCGCTAGCGCCCGGAGTAGTTGTGTGTTGCTGGGGGTTAGGGAGTGGTGGGGAAGTGGACTTCCGGTTCTCCTCCCTCCCAGATGTTACTCTGCGCATGTTCACTATTTTTTCGCTGCAATCTCAATAATTCCCACAGACGGAGCAAAATGATGCTGCTTTGAGCTGGAGGGTCAAGTACTCCGGTTGATTCAAGTGATTTTAGGCTTGAGATTTGCAATCATGAACACACGTTAGCTAGCCGAGAGGCCCCTGACTAAGGCATTTTAACGCTCAAGTTAGTTCCAGTAGAGCAGAGAATAGAGATAGTATGTAGTAAATAGTGTAAATGGTATTACCTTGAGTGTGGTTGGGCCTGCAGTATTTATAGCTTTGTGTGGGCGCAATTTTACCCAAGTACCCTTATCAAGTGTACTAACTTTGTCCCATGCCAGGGGGTTGAAAGTCACTTCAGATTCTGGTGCTGTGCCAAGTGGCTAAATCTCCTGTCTTCCCGGATAACCGTGCCATGCACGTGACTGCCAAAGTTGTTGGTAAGGTTGTCAGAGTTGTTGGCTGCAGTTGCACCGACTGCCACGTGTCATTGGAGTGTACTCGACACGTCAGATCAACATGCCCGGCGAGGATCTGTGTGAACGCCGGAGGTCGATTCATGTTGATCAAACTCGAATACTTGAAGTCTTGGGGTAGTCCTTAGGTCGATATAGGTCGACCACAGGCCTTACCTAGTGAGGTCGACACTGGTCGACCAAATAGATATACACTTAGGCCTCGTGGACTGTCTTATTTGATGTTGGGCCTATTGAGCTATCCCATATCAGATATATATAATATGTATTTATATATTGAAAAATAAAAATTTTTTAGAGACAACGAATAATATGATAAAATATTTTGAGATTTTTTTAATATTTAAAAATAATAATAATATATTTAGTTATATTTTTCCAAAATTACACCTATCAAGAAGTTTATAAGATTCATAAAAATAATATTAATTCATTATTAAAAACGGTGCGTTTTGTGTCTAGGTTGTTCTCTCCCGCAATCATAGTTACTCTTTCATCGTAACGTTTATGTGGAGAGGAGCAGCTCTTTCAGCTGCACCGTTTCTTAGGTGCTCAAAACCCTAGCACTGCATCTAATCTGTTCAAATCTTTGTGCTCTTCCTTTTAACATTATCTTTCGACGCAGTAATTGTTTGATCATTTGTTATTTCGGCTTTCCCTTTTCAGTTTCCTCCGGGGTGTCGAGGTATAATTGATGTTCTTCGTTGTAATTTCTTTTCCGATAAATCTAGGTCATCGTTGTTGTATTCGCTTACAAGCTCAATTTCCTAGTAATCCGTGTTTTGCCCCAAAAAAATGCTTTTATTAGGGTTTAGGGTTTCGATGTTTTTCTGGATTTTTAGTTGTTAAGAGCACTGCATTTTGATATTGATTTACTTATTTATCTAAAGTTTCTTAGTGCTTTGTCTATTGCGTATTATTTGGATCCTAAAATAAGTAGGTGGTGGGTTTCTTTGAGGTTTTATCTTTTTCTTCATCAATGCATGATTCACTTAGTAAGAATTTATTTTAATGAATATTATGAGAAATTGTAGAGTGTGAAGATCTTAAGAACAGATGCAGGAACTTGATATTTGCACCTTTTCAGATCTGATTACGGTGAAATTGGTATTGATGGAGTGGTTATTATGGAAGAAGAATTTTCTCAATCATTACTGTTTGCACGTCTACTGAATTACCTTTTGATAATTGACATTGCATGCATTATTAGTGTGAGTTAGTGAAGCTGGAGCACAGAAAAGAATGATTAAGAACAAAGTGCTAGTGTTTTTGGATGTCTCAATTGATGGAGATCCTTTTGAGAGGATGATTTTTGAGGTACTAATTTTTTATAACTGTATCAATTTTTTATTAGAACTTGTAAGTTTAAACTTATTTCAGTATATCCCAGTATGTTTTGATTAAACCAGATGTGTGTTCTTTAGTCGTTTTGATGTTGTGTACTCCTGCAATGCAGCTCTTCACCGATGTTGCTCCCAAGACTGCTGAAAACTTTCGTGCCCTTTGTACTGGTAACTTGGTCTTTTTTTAGTTTGCAATATATATGATATATCCTACTCCTACACTTCATTTTACATGGTTTCATTATTTTTTTCTCGGTATATGTAGCTTTATCTTTCATTCCTGAATTTATCAACCTGTTCTCGATTTATGGATTTCTTAAAGCCATGAATTGGTTTATTGAAGGCTGAGGTTATTGTAAATAGCAAATTTTTGTAGCCTTGTTGTCATTACGGTATGCTATTAAGTCTTGTTGTGAAATCTCCTCTTGATTGTACAACTGTTGACCCCAATCTCTTCTGTAGTGTGACATATTTGTTCTTCTTCAGCTTATGTTTGCATTGTCAATGTCTTCAGGAGAAAAAGGCATCAGCCTTAAAACTGGGAAGCCACTGCACTACAAAGGGACCTTTTTCCATTATATTACCAAAGGATATGTGGCTAAGGCATGTTATTTACTGTTTCACTTTTTTTCAATTAATTCTTCAAAATATGAGCTCAATATGATCAATTTGCTCTGGCCATTGTATTGGTTGGGCATAAATGAGAAGTGGTCTTTGTCTTTTAGTCAGCTATCCTTCTTTATCCTATGACAGGGCTGATGGTCACGACTGCATTTCTTGTGATATAGTTTTAAGGTTGTACTTACTGAGTTGCCCATTCTTATGATTCACTGAACCTTGCCGTTAACAGCACTCAATCCTCCATATTTGTAATATATAATTATTGACAGCCTTTAATATTTTGCAGGGAGGGGACTTTCTTCGCAAAGATGGTATGTTCTAGGGCTGTTGATATCATGGTATGCCATTTTTTCCCTTTTGGAATGCTTAAGCTGAACTTTTTCTTCAATTTTGCAGGTAATTATGGAGAAAGTATATATGGTGGAAAGTTTCCAGGTAAGAAACTATTCTTGGTTCCATTTTTTCAATGAATTTTTCAGTTCATCATTTGTTAGGATTGATAGCTGCTTGCGGAAATCTATGTATACTGGAACCTTCAATCAAAATTTGACTCAATAAGATAAAAACAATTACCAAAAAGCAAATGCACATTCATATGTTTGTTTATTCTCAACTTCTTTTGTCTTGAGAACAAGTGGGTTTCCTTTCTATTGCCTGTGAAGGTAGGGGCTGAGTTTGATCTTATTCTCGCTGCATTGGAGCTCCAATTCAAATGATATTGGAACAATTGTTTTCTCTTACTATGGTAGGGAATTTAAATGTTTGGCCTGCCTGGTACAGTCCCTATTTTAAATTTTATTGAACATACTGTGTTAGCTTTCAAATGCCTTTTCCCAAATCTCTGCTAAATGAAAATTACAAAAATTACGAACAGTGTTCTTTTATCTTAACTTCAAAGTACATTCTGAGGTTGAACCATGCTATTGATGCTTTTGGTGTGATTTTAAGCTTTTAATTGGTCTGATCTGCTTCGGGCTATGATGGTGCTGCAATTGAGGGGCACACCATAAGATTTACTCTTCCTATGTTGCTCTTGAGCTCTGGCTCTTCCTTTAGGTTCCTTTCCTTTTTAACAGCACTGCTGATCCAACCATCCAAAATCACATTTCCAATTGATTGCTCTCCTATAATGTAGCTGATAGCTATCACAGTAAATGCTCATGTTCCATAGCTTGGCGGTTATGTAAATTGTAACTATTTCATATTTCATGTTTCTTAATGTACGCTGTAATGTTAGCATTAGCTGTTTTCTTTTCCAATTACTAGCGATGAATCATTTTAGTATTAGAACTAAATCAAATTATGCAAGTATTACTGGAATAAAGCAAGCATTAAAAATAAATAAAAAGGACGAAAGAAAGAAAGGAAGTGAGGAAAACTGGCAATCTCTGGAAAAAATTGTCCAGTGGAATCCGTCCTAGACTCTATTCAAAGTGGGGATGGAACTCAGTCCTAAATAGCAAGAACAGCATAAAGTTTTCACATTTCCTATCACAACTCTACAGCATTGCACGCATCAAGCAATGGGAGATTATCAACCAAGTCCTCATCTAGTTCCTGGCACCCATGTAACTCTTTAACAAGCAAGCTACATAACCAGTTTTCCACACACCTTCTCCAATCATAAACTAATCTACTATTCATTATATACTACTATTAACTGTAGCATGCTTGCATGGTGTACAACATCAACAAGAAACCAAACTCCATCAGATATGACTAGCTTTGCAATGAAAATTAATGATGAACATAATCTTTTGCCTTTTTACATAATACAGCAGCTAAACAATTTTGCTCAGTATATTTCAGTCTACTTGGCTGCTGTGAAGGTTAGGTAATGCGTGTTATCCTCATGAATGGTTTTTGTGGAATTGTTGACTGTTAAAATTGCTCGATTTCAGCATCTTCCTTTTTTTAAGCTTTTCAATATTTGTTTTTCTAAGATTAGTTTGAAAATGTGGCTGCATGGGATGCAGTGATGCTCTATCTGCTATTTCCTTAGATCCAAATTCCAAAATGACATGGAGAGTTGGTATATTGCATCTCGTAGATGTTCAAAACTATAAAGCCTCTATGAATGTAATTAAGTACATAAGATTTTGTGTTCTAAGTTGAGATCATTACAAATATATTTGCACTCGAATTTGGTTAGTGGCATAATGAGTTGTCTGTATATGTTGCTTGTATTGGTTGATGTTGTAGGTCATTTTGCAAGGTGTTTATCTTGCATGTTTTGGACTTCATGGAAGCTGTTTTGCTTGAGGGATTTTTATTGTGTGCCCTTCCAGTCTTAACAAAGTAGGAGCTATTAAATTTAAAGCTGTTAACATTTTTCAGATGAGTTTCCGAAACTGAAACATGATGCCCCTGGTTTGTTATCTATGGCAATTGCTGATCGTGATGAACGAGGCTCTCTGTTCAGTGTCACCTTTAAGGCTGATCATCATCTCGATAGGTTTGTTCTTCTATTTGCTTAACACACTTGAATTAGTTTTTCTAAGTAACTGTTCAAATTTTAAATTGAAAATCCATGGTCATCTATAGTTGATATTCAAGTGTCTTGCTTATTTGGGATGCCTTATTATTACACACAATAGATCCCTCACAAATATTTCTATCAACACTATTATTTATAAGAGAAATAATATTCTGGTTAATTTTATCTGATCCATTTACATTTTCCAAAGTTGGCAGTTACTTCTCCCATTGCCTGTTGAGCATCTTAGTATTTTTCATTTTTTCTTTTAGATTTTTCTTATCACTAGTGTCCAATCCCATGCAGATCTTTTGAAATATCTTTTTCCCGTAGCACATGGGTTTATATGAATGATGAAATCTCTTTGCATTATGCATTGGAAAGTTGAGACTAGCTCCCAAATTGTCAAGAATTTAGTAGCATCAAAACCGAGTCCTGATGCTAATCTGGTGTGCTTGACATGCATGATATTTTCTATATGTGTTGCCCTTGATTGATTGGGTTGTCTGATCAACAGGAAAAACATTGTCTTCGGTAAACTTGTGGATGGGTATGAAGTTTTGAAGAAGATTGAAAATGCTGGAGATGATGAGGGGAGACCTACTGTGACAGTGAAAATAGTTAATTCTGGCGAAATACATGATGGTAGGAAAACCAAATATTTCAAATTTGCACATTTGTCAGATGAATCTTGCACTTATTGGAGCAATGACTGGGCGTTTTCATACTGCTTAATATATTTCTACAGAATTAATTCCTGATCTTTACAGATAAAAAGAAGGGAGATAAGTTGAAAATGGGGAAGGATGCAATGGAGGAAAATAGTCACGAGGTAAAACGGAAGGGAAAGCACAAGAAGTCTTCAAAGAAGAGGAGGAAAAGAAGAAGAAGAAGATATTACACGTCTGAATCCGATAGTTCAACAGATACTGATATGGACTCTTCTGAATCTGAGACCGATTCTGACTCATATGCTTCCTCATTAAGTGACACTAGCTCTTCAAGTGATGACAGGCGTAGGAAGAGGAAGAGATCTAAGAGGGACAGACATAGGCGTGGGAAGAGGAAGGACAGACGACATGAAAAACGACGCAAGAGGCGGGATAAAAAGTCAAAACGTAAATCTAAAAGGTAGCAACTGAATCAATGTGTTCTACTGTACTGATTATATTCTTTATGATATTGTAGATGTTGTATTATGCACCTCTACTTGTTGATGCTTAGCTTTCCCAATTGAAGGACTATGTTCTTGGGTTGCATTTTTGAAATATTGTAAAACTGCTCACCGCTTGAGTAATGTGATCTTTAAGTCCATAGGAGCACTGGCATGCTTTTGCTAGATGAGCATATGAATGACTGATATCCAAAAATTAAATTTGTGTTTATGAGCTGCCTTGACTTGCTGAGAATACACATTTAACTGCCATTTATCATTTCAAAAGCTGCAGTTTATAATTTCTGTGTTTTGTACATGTGAAATTGTTACTGAAGGTAGAGGGAGTTGCGTTTTTTTTCTCTTTATTGGTAGCCATTAGAGGCAGGGGAAAACATGTTGGCTTTCGATGTTTACGATCTTTAACTGTGGTGTTGTGGAAAATGTTGTAGGAATAGCGCCTCAGATAGCGAGAGCGATAGTAAAACCGAAAGTAGCTCTCAAGATGATGCTGCAGTTGTTGCATCGGATGGAAAGCATAAACCCTCTGGTAAGATAATTATAATCCTTTGTCCGGTCATTTTATTTCTGTAACTTTTCACTCTTTCACTCTTACTATTTTATTATAATCTCCCTGAAGGAAATAAATCCTCTCTTGTTGTGGAGCGAGAGAATGCAAAAGTTAATTATAAGAAAGGGGAGGCAGCTGAAATGTCTGAAAGGGAAGAGGGCGAGTTCCCAAGGGAAAATGGAGATCATCAAAGTAATGTTATTGGAGTGGGAATGGAATCTGATAGAAGTGCTGATAGACATCCTGATGTAGTAGATGATCTTCCAAGCAAATCTAGGTTTGTCTTCCCTTTCATTCATGTCCATCTATATTATGCTTATTCTTCAAAATCTGGTGATTTATTGGATGTTTGCTGGGCAGGAGTCGAAGCGTAAGTCCTAGAAGAACCATGAGTAAGAGTATGAGTATTAGTCCTAGGAGTGCTGGCCGAAGCCCAAGTGCTGGTGCCAAACGTAACAGAAGCAGAAGTCCCAGTGTTAGCCCACAGCAGATCTCTGGTAGAAGCAGGAGCAATACTCCAGTTAGAAGTGGAAGCAGCAAGAGCCCAGTAAGGAGCAAGAGGGGAAGAAGTGTCAGCATGAGCCCCCCAGCTAGGTCTCATTCTCAACGAAGTCGTAGTAGAAGTGTCACAGTTACTCCTCCCAGAAGAAGGCTCACCCGCAGTCCACCAAAAACCTCATCCAGGAGGTCACCATCGAGGTCGGTTAGTCACAGTCCAGTGAGATCTCCTCTACGAAGTTTAAGCAGGAGCTCAGGTAAACCTTCTCGACGGAGCATAGGCGGAAGCCCTGTTAGATCATACAGCAGAAGCTCTGGCAGGGCCCCCCCTAGGAGAAGCCCTAGCCGAAGTCCAGTCAGGGCACCAAGAAGGAGTAATCGCCGCAGCTACCCAGAAAGTCCTGTAAGTGCAGACCGCAGGGCAAAGTCACCTGTTTCTGATCGTGGTAGAAGCTCATCAAGAAGTCCTGTTGATGGATCACCCAAACGCATTAGAAGAGGAAGGGGCTTTAGTGATCGATACTCTTATGTCCGACGTTACAGGAGTCGTTCCCCTGATCGTTCTCCTGTAAGGTCATATCGTTATGGTGGTAGAAGTGACCGGGACCGGTGAGGAATAATCTTGTCTGCCTTCCCCCTTACTTCCTGTTGAAACAACCGTACTTTCTCAACTTAAATTATCCAGATTCCATGACATATTTTGCTTTTTTAAAAGTCTCTACTCTTTAATTTCTGGTAGATACTCAAGTTACCGGAGATCTCCTAGGCGTTACAGGAGTCCACCTCGAGGAAGAACTCCTCCAAGGTTGATTGTTATGCATTTTTTATTTTGTTCTTATATCAATTTATCTTTCTACCTTGAAATTATACATTCTATTCTGATTGAAGTTCTTGGTGAAACTTGCTGCAGATACCGAGGCAGGAGAAGCAGGAGCCGCAGCCCTAGTGCCTCCCGCAGTCCAATACGCTATCATCCCCGTCGTTATAGCCACAGCCGGAGCCCCATTCGCAGTCGCTCTCCCATAGATAGGTACCGTGGTTCTCCACATGCCGAAAGGCGAAGACCTTCCCAGACCAGGAGCCAATCTGAATCACCATCATCACACGATTCCCAATCTCCAAGGCGCACAAAGAAAGGCAACTCAAGGTCATCGTCTGGTAGGCCCCCTGGGAAAACAGGCGGTCTGGTCTCATATGGTGATGGCTCACCTGATTCTGGTCGTGATTGAAATCATGGTTGTAAGGATCGTGAAGGATTGTGTTATCTGAATCAGCTTGCTTTGCTACCTTGTGATCTCAGATCATTTCAAATGCGGTAGTTTGTTGAAATATGCAGAATTCTTTTCCCCTCTTGTTATGTTAGTGTTTTGTATGGGACGATGGTGTCAGAGGCATTAAGCAATAGTCGGTGTGGTTCTAACTTTTGCAGTATAATTTAATTGGGTCTGTCATGCAAATTTCATGGGAGGATTAGCACCAGCGCTGCCTATGGATGAGCAATGCTTTTTTACATACTGATTGAAAAGTATCTACATTTTTCTTTCTCTGTTTACCTATTTTAGTGTCTTTTTATATTGGTTGTGGGTTGGTGGGAGGGATGATAGGGTTCTGGATATACACAAGATTATTGATCTATTTTGTCTTCCTCGAACCAGACTTACACAGGGTTATAAAGATTATTTGTTTCTTGATAGCGAATTTATCACAAAATCCTTGATCTTGCAAATATTAATAAGCACAGTTTACTTTCGTTATTCTAATCCATGTTTTATTTTTTATTAAATTTGAATTTTATGTATGTATATCATGTGTATGTATTTATAATTCATTATTTTTATAATAAAATTTTCAATACACATAAACACATATTGAAATAAAAGTTACTATATATATATTTGAATAAAGGATTTTAAAGTGTTCTTTAATTATTGTCATAAATTTGTTTCTCTCGCCTGTATTGAAATTTGAAAATTCTTATTAATTCAATAGCATTACAAATTCTTAGTGTAAAGTAACAACGAATACCAATATATGCTCATTTTGTTCATTTTCTTTTTTTCTATGAACAAATTAATACATAAATATGGGTATTTTTGTTCATCATCTAAAGAAAAATGTTTCAAGAAAATAACCAAATATGAGAAGAATTTACCTTTTCTACTTTCTAATCTTCTAAAACAATGAAATCACTCCTTCTAAGCTTTGTAAATTTGAACACAAGAAAAGTTTGAACTTTCTTTTCAGTGCAATCTGGGCCTTCAATTGGAGTGTGGACGGACGGTTCAGGGTGGTTTGTTTCAGGTCCTTGACCTTGGGCTGATCCAACGGTCTTGTTCTCCTGTGCCGAAGTTAACACGGCGTCGTTTGCTTTAGTAGTTGATTGCCGGCTGGCCGGCCTGCCTACAGAGTTGACCACATCCTGGCCTTCCGTTCCCTCAATCTGACTGTTGCGATTAGAAAACTTAATCCTGATGCTACGGCGCAGCGGAAAACCTGGGTTCCTGTCCTGGGTCACCACTTGGAAGTTAAAAAGTGAACACACTTTTTACCTGCCTGCAGCTCTACAACTTCAACTACCAGTCTGGTGCAGAAAAGCTTAAGCACCACTTGTCTTCCATACCATTGATGCAAGGTATTTCTTTTTTTCTTTTTCTTTTTCTTCCTCCTTTTTTTTTTCAAAAAAAAAAAATTGTGTGGAAGGGTGTGAATATGTATGAATTAGTATTTGTTGTTTTCATTTTCTGCCCCCCCCGCCCTCCACCCTCCCGCGCGCCCCTCTTTTTTTTCTCTCTTGAAAGTTGAATTGTTGGAAGAGAAGCTCTTTTTCCATTGTATCCAATGGAATTGGTTATGTGAAGGCATATTTCAATACCAAAGTTAGACTCTCTTAATTGGCTCATGGGTCACTCATGAATTTATGTGTTTCTTGATCTTTGATCTTTGTGGGCTCTATGCAGTCATAAAGGCAGGGTAGTAATTTGAGTGGGTCGGGTGGTTTTGGATTGAATTAAAGTAGGATATAACACTAATTTTTTCAACTTGAATCCAACTTAATTCAACCTAAAAGTGCTTAACTTCAACCGAACTTGATTCTTATTAGGTCAGGGTCGGATCAACTTGATTTTTTATCATATCAATCTACCAACTCAAACTCAGCCAACCCAACCGGCCAAATTGATTTAAAATAATTATATTGAATATTTATTTTAATTTTTAGGATTTTTTAATATTTTTATTTTTTAGTTTTATCTATTATTATATTAAAATAGGAGTAGGGAGTTATCATCATAATTCCTCAAGAGCAACTTTTTTAAACAAAATTTATTAAACCACATAATATATTAATTTTTAAGACTTCTTTTCCCTTTCATTTTATAGTGTCCATTAGCATCATAAGAATATTGAAATAAAAAAATATCTTATTTTTAAAAATAACATATTTTTCCAAGTTTTACTCACCCGCTTCATTTAATTTTTGTATTTTTTGTGTCTATCAAATTGTTTCTTTTAATTTCTTAAAATGACATTATTTTTTAACTTCATATTGATTCAATTAAGCAACATATAAATCAATAAAAATGTATCATCAAGCAAATAAGTAAAAGAAGTAATTTAATTATACATATAATTTATTATAGAAACTTGCTTGAGTTTTTTGAAATTTTTTTAGCCTCTCAACAAAAAGAATTCTTGTCTATCTATATATATAAAATCTTTCGTAACATATGACATAAGAAAAACTATTTGGCCAATTTAGTAGTCAAAATAGTGATTTGTCAACTCTTTGTAAAACAATTTTCATGTTCACTTGGGTATCCAAAAATAACCACTAGAAGCAGTCAAAAATTGTAATTATTCATCTTATATGTTTGTGGAAATAAATAAAACTGAAAAATGGCAAAATAGTAATTTTAATATTGTTAAAGTTCAAAATTTCAAGCTTTATTTTGTTATTTTATATTTTTACTTCTAAAAAAATTAAATTTTATTTTTTTAGTTCGGGTTGAATCGAGTTGATTCTGTGAGTTCAAGTTATCGTGTGACCCAAAATCAAATTTCGGGTTGCTCGTGTAATATGAAATTCAACCCAACCCAATCCATTTTCTTCGGGTTCTCATTCATGTCGACTTTGTTTGACTTGAACCCAAAATAAGTCGATCCAAACCCAATTTTTTTGTGTCAACCTCGTGTAGGGTTATCCTGTTGTGTTGGAAATTGCCTCCCCTACACAAAGCTTTGAGCTTTACACACACACACACACACACATAATTTGTTTCTTTTTCGTCCTTTCCATGTTACTTTTCATGGGTTTTGCTTCTCTTTTTGATTTATCTTTTAGTAGGTAGTTTTAGGTGATGTGTTGCTGCTGGATGCCCAGACTAGCCTGTGCAAACTTAGTTATATACCCATTTAAAGTAGTATATATAGCATGGTCAATTGTGATTTTCATTCATTGTAGGTGCATTTTTTCCAATCACTTGGGATTTCATATTAACTAAGTCAAGCAATGAGCTTCAATAGCTCTTCTGGGGGTCTGTAATTTGTTTCCTCCTCTGTTTAATTATGATTATGTTCCAGTTACTGTAGTTACTAGCAGCATTCTTTGTTGTCAACTTATGAGCATTATGTGTTGAACCATTATTTTCTTAATTGTTTAAGGTGTCCAAGCCTCTAGGATGACATTTGAGTTCGGAAGGACTCATGTTGTCAGGCCGAAAGGGAGACACCAAGCAACGATAGTTTGGGTACATGGACTTAGTGGTGATGGCTCGAGGTATGATTAACCTCTTTCAGTCATAAAAAAGGAAGATAATTCTTCTCTGACATTGGCTTTTTATGAGAATGCTACAGATTGATGATAACACTAATTTTGAATGTATTGAAGCATCTTGTTTCGAATACTGCATAGTTTAGTTTCCAAGATGTGATTGTTTTGTGTGGTTTATCAATTTCAAGGATTTTGATTTCTCCATGATCCATCTTTGATGAGTGCCTTGCATGGAGATTGTGGAGTAATTTCCATTTAATATATGAAGGATAGGTAAAAGAACGCTGTTTTTTTCTCATTGTTATGTTCTGGAATATTCTAACTCTGATCAACTTTGGAGTTGACAAATGATTGGATGCATAGAATACTGCACAATTCTTGTCCATTCTTCCATTCCCAATGTAATTTCTATGGAATGGAGGGCAGCCTCAAGTCTGAGGCCTATGCGTGTTCAGTTTCTTAACTTGGCTTATCTTTGTCTATACATTTCAACAGCCTCTTCTCATAAATGTGGTCCCGAAGCTGTGTGGATAACAGAATCTGGGGGTTGCTATAAATTATGGATATAGATATGTGAGCCTAAAGAGTAAAGGTGTCAACTCCTAGTTTGGAACTATAATCTGCTAATATGTTGTCAAACTTGGTGAAAAAATTGATGAATACATTAGTAACCGGCTTGTTAAGTTCATTCTTATGTTTGGATCTGTGTACATGGATTTACTTATTGTCATCAAGCGCATGAATGTCCTGTAAAATAGTCGTAAGCATCTCAATTGTGATAGATCTTAGCATCAGTCTAAGTAAAGCCGAAGAAAAATTGTCACCCTTGACTCTCTCTGAAGTCCAGCAAAGCTTCTAGAAGACCATCCACTACATAGGATCCATACTGGAGCCAAACTGTACGTACCAATGCTTCTTTCTACATAAGAGCCATCCCCTCGCTCATTCCAATTGGTTCTCTATTTCTCTATCTTTACTACATGGTATTCCTTTGTCCTTTGATTGCACCATATTCACCTCCATGCTATAGATTTTTATATTTTGAGTGTCTAACATGTGTACCACTTTAGCATTAGCAGAAGGGTCAATACAGCATTTTTCTATGTTGGAACATTATTCTGGCTAAAATCCATTGTGATTTTAATTTTCCCCCACTTCTGCAGCTGGGTACAGCGCTTGGAATGCCTTCCTCTTCCAAATGTAAGGTTTGATTTAAATTTTATCATCTTATGGCTCTCATATATGGATTAAACTTACATGATACGGCACATGAAACCAGTTCCTATTCATGTTGAGAATAAAATATAAGAACAATCGTATCGCATGCGGTTAATTGCTTCATCATCTCATCTTAAACTAAACTTCATGCAGGTAAAATGGATTTGCCCGACTGCTCCTACTCATCCAGTGCCTTTATTTGGTGGATTACCTAGCACTGCCTGTAAGATACTTCTCTATCCCTTATACATTTTGTCTAAACTTATGTCCTATTGTTAGAGCTCAATCTATTTTTCACCTGCTATATCAAAGTATGTCTTAGGGTTCTCCAATATCACAGGGTTTGATACAAAAGAGATTTCAGAGGA
>JACGDI010005847.1:924026-938379 GCA_014898725.1 Jacaranda copaia
CCAATATTTGACTCTGATAGCCAGCCTTTCCTACTTTCTGTTTTCTTTAATTCAATTTTCAGAAAATTGGTAATCTCTCTTTGGAATTGAAGAATATTGAAAAAGTGGCTTCCCCCCTTTTCAAAGTCCTTGAATTGATTAAGTTATAGGAACTCCCAACTATGCCGTCCTAATGCTAGGATAAGACATGGAACCATCACTATCAATATGATAGACTTATTCTATGTAGTATCAATAAAATCAATTATAACAAGTTGCACGCTAATTTCGAAAATACAGAAAGAAGTAAATTCCATAGTGAAACTATCAAAATAGAATAGTTCTAACTAATCAATTTGTTCAAAAGCTAGGATTTTGTGATTCTTATCAATTCAATTCATTGGAATTCATCTGACAAAAAGGAAGAATCATAAATCTGCACAATATTAGATTGCAATATCTCATACAGAGCCATTGGAGCACCCATCAAAGGAGTTGTTCCCACCTGGGAGCTACTTTACCTTATTTTGAATTCAATAGTTCCATTAAACTCCCTACATTAGCTCGTCTTGGGCTCAATCTAGAGCTGTTCTTAACATTTTGTGCAGCCATAAGGTCACACCTATGGCCATATAGAATTCAAGCCATAACATTCTGCACATTCCCAGTATGATGGATTTCTTTTTCTCATTTTAGTGCATGCACTCATTAGTGGTGGTGAGTTTTGAACTAGCTAAGATTCAATTTTCTGCTAAAGTTTCAAACCAAATTTGGCAATATTGATCTTGGAGCACAAGCATCAACATGATGGACATCAATATCTCTTTGGCATATCTCTGGAAAACCAAACATTATATTTTACCATTTCAAAGTCTATTATCAGTTCAAAGTTCTATGGGATCATCTTTGTGTTTCAGGGGATGAAGTTGTGGCTTATAAATATGGAGAAAGTGCAGCAAGTGTCCTACATTCAGCTGGATTTCAAAATGTTACATTTAGACCCTACGAGGGGTATCCACAGACAAATTTTGATAACCTTATATTATATCCGAGTTAAATAGCTTCTCATTATACGTAATTTTCATGCAGTCTTGGTCATTATGTTAGTCCTCAAGTAATGGTTGACGTTTGCCGCTGGTTAACTGATAAACTGGGGCTTCAGGGATCGTAATCTGACCAGCCTGGGAGGCAGCCTGGAGCACGCATGAAACACCAAAATAAACCAGAAGAAGAACAGAAGTATATGATTGCAATATAATCACCATTGTTATATCTACTCTTGTATTCTTGAACGTAAATGAAGCTTATTCTATAATCTTTCCACCCTTTAGTTTTCTTCCCTTAGGAGAGAAAACCAGGTGTTTCTTCCTTTTACCTTAACTTTTCTAGTCCATATTTTTCAACCTGAGGGTCACTTGTCTGAACCTTCATTGTGAAGGTGATAACAAATTTATGCTAATGTACTATTTCTGCAGTTTTTGTCTCATGGCTATAATCTTTGGTATATTATTCGTAGAAACCCATAAAAGTTGAACTGCTGATGGATGTAGTTTTGCTTTCTGTTGGCATGCCGCAGGCATCACACCTTTACAGAGTTTGTGGGCTTCAGTTAACCTAAAGCCCATGACGGAAGCCCGAGTCTTACTTGCTATGATGCCCGTCGGACTTCAAAGATGGGCCTCAAACTTTCCGTTTCAATGTATTAGGTTTTTTTTCATTCTTTTTTTTCAAATATTATCATTAAAAGGATTATGGTTAATTCCTCAACTGTATTTTATGGGATTTGAACTTGTGAGCTATTTGTTCGTAGGTGTAAATGATTATTACAAAATTATCTATCTATAACAAGTTATTATATTAGGTTAACTTATATTTTGCGTAAAGGAATGAAGGAATGGTCTACTAAGAAATAATGAAATAATATTGTACTCTATTGTGAATATTTTGAATTTAATGAGAAATATTTGCCTTTTAAATTGAGTAGTGTATTGTGAATCTACAATCCTTTTCCTTTTTACTTTGGGGGAGAAATACACACTTGAAGGTATTAAATCTTTTTCCATATTATATAAGGAGAAGTTAAGGGTCATAAAACCAATTTATAAGATGTTTTTTTTTTTTCTTTCATCAATTTTAAGGAAAAAAATTCACCCCATTACTGGCAGTAAGGCTGTCAAAGGGTCAAATTTGAATCGGATCTGAATTAGATCTACTATATCTGAATTCAAATTTGATTATCAAATTCGTATCTGAATTTGATCCAAAATTCTATGGGATATTTGTTAATCAATATTATATCAAATATGATGGAGATTCGAAATTTGATTAAAAAGTCCAATCTGGTTTTTTTTTGTTTCTTTTTTTGTTTCTTTTTTTTTCCTTTGAATTTTATAAAATATTATATTTATAAAGTACATGTACGTCATATTTGAATTTTTAACAACTTTTTATTATGTATTAGTTCAAAAATTAAATATTTGAATACTAAATTCATGTTACACATTATATTAATGCATAGATGAACTATTATATGTCATTGTATTTGACATTTTATTAATATTTCTCTTATTTTGTTTGGGTAAAGACTCAATATTAATAATATAATATAGATGTTAAAATAAATATTAGGTTAATATAATACATAGTTTTATTTTAAAACCTATATTAATATTATATATAAGAGTATTGATTTAATAAAAAATATTAAAGTTCAGATTCAAATCTTTAAAGGATTGGATTGCTTAATTCTATATCCAATCCACTTATTTCAGATTATGAATATTTATAGTCAGATCTAATTCATCGAATATTTTAATCGAATAAAAATTCTAAAATTTGGATCGAATTTGGATTAAAATCTGATTTATTGACAGCCCTAGCCTAACAGGTCAACATCTCATAGAGTTGGCTTTTACATGTGGCAAAATATTTGAGTATCACTATATGGCGCCACATGTGAGAACAATGATCATATATCTTTTTTCAAACATATAGATTCGAGCAAATAATGATATCAAACCTTGTCTCACGATGGAGGAGTTGAGGATTATGAAACAGTTTATAACGCTCTCTTTTCTTCAGTGGTCGAAACTAGGTAGCTCCTCTTTTCTCACTAATTGAAAATTCATTTATAAAAACATAGCCCCTTATTTCCAGTATTGGTAGGACAATATCTCACAAAAATGAATCTCGTTTGCTTTGGCAATTGACCTAAACAAGATCAATATTATATACCATTATGTATTTTACTTGGAAACAATGGAATGCAAATTCAAGATGGCTACGTAATTTGGGGGCCCAAAATACTTTTTAGTGGGTAGTGGTGCCTTTAAGGCTTTTTCACTCTAATACGAATGGGCCCAATTAGTAGCTTACTTGCCTGGTAACATCCAAAGTCAGCCTGGCCCACTGGCTGATTAATTTTGCTTTATGCTCTTGTGAAAAGAAGGGATTGAAAGCAGTCCTTTTATAGCACTCAGAATTGGATAAAAATCTTTCTGAGTTTTTGCTATCATTGACCATCACTGTGGCTGGCAAAAATTCCAGCAATTTTTTTTAAATTAAATGCAATGAAATGACACTTTTGGGGCCCTGTGACAGTTTAAACTCATGATTAAAGGCATTCCAAGTTTGTCCTTTAAAAGATATGAAGAATCTTATCATTTGTCTTCATGAAATTGAGAGCTTTGGATGATAGATAGTAATATATGACAGAGATAAACATCAATTATGTGATTTCTATTGGTTTGTTTGTCAGTACTATATAGTATTTTGATGCTTTGTTTCTTCAAAAATACATTATTTTTTTATATAGTAAAGATAAAATAGGTAGTTAAATTTATTATTGTTGGTCTAAGTGTGAGAATAATTATTTTTATGATAGGATCCACAGTTTGAATATGCAAGGCATATTTGTGTCTTCGAACTTTTGTGGAGATTTAAATATTTGAATTTCAATATTGTTATTAGCATAATGAAGGAAAAGTGTGACAGCAAATAAATTAGGCAATATAGACGAGTTGAGACACAAATTAAACATCTCTCTTAAAATGAATTTATGATTTCTTTTTAGAATATTAGTGCAGTAAGATTATTGCTGTGGAGTCTATGAGATACAATTGTCGAGCTCTAAATTGTAGTTCCATCAAAAACTTGTACTGTTAGCGGAAGCAAAATTTACACAAAATACTATTTAATTGAGTTCATAGTATGGAGAAAATATAAAGAAAAGAGTGAGTGCATCGTTTATGCATGACAACTACCTAGTTCCCTTTGTCTAGTGATTAAGGATATGTCTATTACACTAAAAATCAAAATTCAATTGTTTGTTACAAAGTTACGAAGTTGTAATAAAAAAAAATATTAAGTATCAATAGTTTCAAAGTCCGCAACATCAATAACAAAGTTTCCTAGTACCCTACATATTTTTAGATTACATAATGATCAAGGATATAACTGTTAAATGTATATTCTCTACTTTTCTTGATCTTATACTGTATGTTTTATGGATGATTGAATTGATTTGACCCTTAGAATTTTATTTTTTATTTATTGAATAAAACATTCTTGAATAACTTAAATGGGACAAATTTAATTATCACTTACTTGTCTAGCAATTATCTATAAGTAATCTCATTTATTGTTGACATCTATCAATATGCAATCATGATATTGCCATAAACTCTAATTGTTATGCTTTTAGAACTCTCAAATCCAAAACCGACTAAATGTCGACACTACCCACTCACTTTGATTGAGCCCTTATACTAAAGGAATATTCTTCACAAACTCAAATCACACACACATATATATATGCACACAGACACATCGATATTTGATCTTGTGCGTGTGAGTGTGTGTGAGAGAGAGGGAGAGCAAGAAATAATTAAACCAGCAGGTAGGACCCAAGGTGACATGGGAGAACGTAAGGTAGTACTTGACTTGCATCAAGAAAACACATGAGGGAATGTAAAGCCTGCTTAAAGGGAGACAAGAATCTCCTTAAAGCCAAATAATGAAGTGTAGCAGCAGGCATTAATCAATGTATGGTTACTTTTTGACCACTCTTTCTCCCCCCTCTCTCTTTGCTTAAGCATGCTCCATAGGGAGGTCAATGAAAAGAACTCTAAAGATTTGATCCCTTCAAAAGCTTTGGAATCCAATGTGAACTAATTGGGTACTTTCTCTTAGTTCTCTTTTTCTCTTAGTTCTCTTTTTGTTATTGCAGCTTTGATCAAATTAATCTCTACAATTGGCAGAGATGAAGTTGGCAAAATGTGGGCTCAGAGTTTACAAGTTTGTGTCTACTTAATCAAGATTTAAGGAACCACAAGAGGATGATTAAGGGCAGAAATGTCTTTTCCAAAGCTTTGAAATTTCAGCTAGGAAGATTGATCTCATAAGTCACACACATATGATTACCTAATGTCTCATTCTACACTGACTCTAATAGGATATAAACTAAAATCGAATCATTTTCAACGAGTTTATAAGAAGTGAACTCATTTATATAATTAGACATAGGCAAAGACCAACGATTTTGAGCGTAATCGAAATCTGTATATTTATCTCATAGACTATAGGAATAATAAGAAGAGATACATTTTATTTATCGAGAGGCTATAATTGATGATACAGTTGCTTCTCGTACACAAATTCCTATAAAAATAGAAAATGCATAACTTTTGAGCACAATTTGAACTTATCATAATCGAGAGTCTTTAAACACTACACAATTTATTTATCTCTTTATTCAGTTACATTTTCATAAAGACAAGAGTTTCTCATTAATACAACAAAATTTTGTAGAGTTAAGCCTTTCAGTAATGATAGTACCAACAAAACAAAATTTCATAAAATTAATCTGTTTAGTAAGAATTGTGTCGATAGAACAAAAACTCACATGATTAAACTTTTTTTATTAATGACCCAAAAAAATAAAAAAAAAAGGGGGAAGAAAATTGACTTTTAGTGCATGGTTTTTTATGAGTAGTAAAGCAAGAGTACTAAATGAGCTGCAAATAAAGCTGCAGATGCTTTAGCATTCAAAGGCAAAGTGAAGAGATAAGCTAAATTATGATCCTCAGCAATGAGCTGTGTTCAACTTCACATCATAATGTGCAAAAGTTGAAGCAATTTCTTTGGAATTAGCTCATCAATGTACCCTCTTGCTTTGTACGAAGAATATCTTTAATTGTGTAATCATTATTTATCACTCACTTCTCACCAAACCATCACCAAATCTATCTCATAATTATGCACCATATTTCATAAACATTCCTTTTGCTTTTACATTTTAAGAAGATATTTAGAGGTGAAATTTTGAAATTTTATAAAAATAGGAGAAGGGCAACCAATAACTATTTTTTAATGTGATTATTATAACTATTTATGATAGTAAAATATTTAATTGAGCTATATGAGTTGATCAACGTGCGACCCTCTAATTATAAACCCTATTTATAAGATATTAATCAAGTTGGAATCTTTTTATTTATTTATATTTTATTAATCGAACTAAAATCAGAAGTACTTTGCAAATATATTTGAATTTCTAAGCTTTAATTTCATACAAACTAATGAGTTAAATCAACTACACTACTATTTTTACATTAGTATGCTTTCAAAATTGCAAGTGAATATAGCTACATCCGCGTTGCTTCGACGTTAAAATGAATTTTAGTGCAAATATTGTATTTAAAATGATTTGAAGCTCTTGATTTATGATCTAAATATTTTGTCAAAATGAGGTACTATTGTAAATAAATTTGAATTCGTACCAAAAAATTTATAAACTTTTCATACAAACAAATGAATTGAATTTAACTGTACCACCATCTTTGCACTTTTTCTTTTTATAATACCATCTTTATACTTATATACTTTCAATATAGCAAGTGAATATATATAAGTTACAAGTGCTACTCCAATATTAGAATCATCTACGGCAAAAACGAATTTTAGTTCTAGTCCTTTATTTTAAATGATTTCGAACCCTTAACTTGGTATTTAAAATAAAAAAAAAATTGAAGTGCTTGCAATATATATTTATATGCGCAATGCATAGATATTAAGATTATGTAAATTTTCTTCCACTTTATATAGAATTTTCTTAAAAAAATGACAAGAATAATATATCAATGCAATCAAGTGTATCAAGTAAACTTTAACACCATTCTCTCAAAAATTACAATAAATATTAATTCAATAGGTTTTTAGTATATAACAAATAAAATACCATAAAAATTTCTCAACACACATTGATATAATAATTAGATCAAAACGATGAGAAATACAAAGGCTATATCTCATACTACTAACAAGTAAAAAGCTCACAAATTGAAAGATTAACCTCTACCAACATTGAATTTGCAAATCATAATTATCCCTAGAGTTCAAAAAGAAAATAAAACATAAAAATTAAAAAAAAAAAAAAGTAAAAATCCAAAGTAGCTAGCTACTCGAGGCAGAAAAAAGGCATTCATCCTTCATCTTCTTTTCCAGTAGTGCTCCAAATCTTGATTCCCTCTTGGCTTTAAGCTCAGAACCTGAAAATTAGCCCATCATAATTAAAATGCAAATAATTTAATATGAAAAAAAATGTAATAAAATTTATTTATTTATTTTTTAAAAAATAATTTACCCAAAAATAGAGAATCTTAATATGAAAATTTGCTACTGGATTCCCTTGGTGCATTGCACCTGTAGCATTCCATCCTGCTAGCGAAGTTGTGCTCATTGCACCCCGGCTTGGTGCAAATCCAGTCGCCGGATTTCCATCCAGGGCGGGGGCCGCTGTATCCAAATCCACGAGCCCGAGAAAGCTCGCCATCGATACCGCTGCCGCCAAGGTCAATATCCTTGAACGCGCCGCACTTGAAGCAGCTGGAGCGGCTGGCGAAGTTGTGGGCCCCGCAGTTTCCGACGGAGCAGTACCAATCGCCGGGCCGTACGTCCGGGCCCGAACTGAACCCTAAGGTTCCTCCTCTCCCACCGAAACTCCCATATTCGCCAGGCCTCGGGTCCCCGCATCGCTGGCACGAGTCTCTCCTTTGGAAGTTGTGGTGCTGGCAGGACCTGCAGTTCCAGTCTCCCGGTCTGTTCATTTTCTCCTGCGCAGAATTTTTTTTTTGAAAAAAAAAAAGGAGAAAGAATAAATTGAGAGAACATAAAATGCTCGGAACATAAATAATTATACTTATCATGTAATTAATTAATTAAATAAACATAGAAAAATTGTTAGCTAGGTTTTTTAGGAGGATCGTTTTTATTTATTTTGATTTTTATATCTTGATATGAATTCAAATTCCTCTTAATAATTCATATTCCTATTTTACAATACGAAATTTTCTGAAAAAAAATAATTTGATACTAGAAAATGGTACCCTTCCGCGAGCATTAAATGCTGGACCTCTTTCTTTTATTAAACTACTAGAAAAGTTCTTTCTTTTGAGTTTCGAGTTTCAAATATTAATTTATTTATAAAATTGACGTCTCCTCAAACAAAAGTAAATTCGAAAGGGAATTAGCTCTCTAGCAAAAGAAGACTTCCAGGCTTTCAAATTGTTCAAAATAAAAGAAAGCCTCACTAATGAAAACAGAAAGAATAATTTATTCTAGAGGGATAGGCAAAAACTCCACTACTCGCTCCAAAAGTTGATCATGCAGAAAGACGCAAGAGGAAATTGAATCGGATCTAGTAGGGATATTGAAAGCAAGCAATTATAACATAAAGGGCAAAACACTAGACTTGCTTTTGGACGAAATTAAATACGTGGGCAGAAGAAGTAAATCAATTATAACGTTAGCACACAAAGATACTTATTAATTTACTTAAACAACATAGCCATCTCTACCTCCTTTCTTTCCTGCAAAACTAGAGTTATCTTGCATAGAATGTGTACAAAATACAAACAAAACAAAACCCTTACCTAAGTAATTGAATGGTGAGAGCTTGGATTGTTGGTTGCTCTATTTGACAATAAGCTTTGTATAGACAGAGAGGGCAGATTGTGTTTGTGAAATGTAGGAGGTGGGCTTATATACTAGTAAGGGAGCCTCGATAGTCGAGGCCATGGAGGGGAAAGATGGGTTCTTTACTAGACATATATCCTTGATTTTTGCCTACCTCCTTATTGAAAACAATGGAATCACATAAAGAAAACTAATGTTAAAGGGAAAAAGAGAATGCTGCTGCTGCTGCTGCATGTAATTAAATGGGATACGTACTAAAGATGGGAAATATTTGTGAAATTTGATAAAGCTCTATCCACAGCTGCTTTTAGAGTTGGGAAGTGCATGAACACCGTCCAACAAATTAAATTTAAATTTCCAACAATATAATGCCCTTTTTTGGCCCAATTTATTTGCTCATAAGTCAAAATCAAGTCAGATTAATTATTTTTTTTTCAAATTATATAGACTTAAAATATCTTGCCCATTTGGAAATATTTTTTTTATTTTAAATAATGATAATTTTTATGCTTTATATTCTTTTTCTTTTTTAAAATTTGTGATTTAAATTCTACAAGGTCGACGGTGCGTCGGATGATACAAGAATTATATATATATATATATATATATATGTGTGTGTGTCTATCTTTGTTAAAATCAAGGATTCAAATTAAGGTGGATGTTAAGTCAGGTAACACAAGTTGGATATCAGGTTAATACGACAAATATTATTTTTTGTTCTTCATACTGATTGACTCAAAGTTGGTTGCTTAATGTGTTAAGATTTGTTTGTGCATTTTTTTTATTTTTTTGTTGGGAATTCAACAACTGACACATGCTTATCATCCATAGCAAAAGTTGATGGTTTCTATTACTTAAGTTTATACAGTTTTTTTTAAAAAAAATCAATTATTATTCAATACTTTGGGTAGGAATCTCTTACTTGAAACTTGATTCAAAAATCTAAATTAGATGTTTGACATCAAACCCAATCTTATTAATATTTCATTTTTCAATTTTACACGACTTGATTGAGATCAAATTATAGTCCAAACTACTCAACCCAATGTCCCCCTCTATTTCACAAAATGTGGCATAACTTTCCATAAATTTTAATTTAATACAATTGGTGAGATGCATTTAATTATAAAATTGGAACTTATAGATAAAATCCTTTTGACTGAATAATATAAGCATATTACACATGTGGCAACGTTGCCACAGAATCATAGAGACTACATAATGGTTGCATATATGTTCCATGACAGTTGGGATTGGATAAGTAGGAACAAAACTGGAGTATTTCTTGCCAGACAGATTGAATATCCCATGCATGTAAAATCTTTTAAATCTGACCCCACTTCTTATTATTCTTATCTTAGAATTTTTTTTTTATTATTATTAACTTAGTGGGGTCATCCCACCCTTTCAATAATATAACCCAGCCAGACCCACTTCTCCAGCAGTCACTGTATTGGTGAAAAATTATGATTCTTTTTTTTTTTTTTTGAATATTCTTGTTTTTGTACTTGAAGTTTGAGTTGTACTATTGCAAGTCAAATGTTTGCTGGATGAGAGAAACTTTAACTAACAACAGTTATGGGGACTACATAAATTTGTGTCGTTTTAAGACAAAAGGTTGGAAATTTTGCTAAACTCAAGAAATCTTGAATAATTGAAAGAGAATTTCATCAGAATTTATTGGGTTTTATTTATTGTTTAAGAATTAATATTTATTTTTCAGATATTGGAAGTGGGTTTCCGCTCGTGTGTGTCAGATTTCGATTTAATGACCGTATCTATATATCAGAAGCTGAAATCGAAGCAGACGACGCAGTTGCGTAGCTGGAACTTCCAAGGACGATTTTGGAGGTTCCAAATTTTTATTTTTATATTTATTGCGTGTGTGTGTTTGTGAGATGCCTAAAATTTATTGTATATGGGAGGAGTTGGGATTTTGATATAATTGATAAATTATTTGTTTTATTCGTATTTTTGAGAATATAAATTTTTATATCTAAATCTATCTTATAATGAAGAAGTTGAGATTTCCATATAATTTATAAATTATTTTTTATTTTTCATCTATTCACAATATGTGTATTGACTTTGTTGGCATTATGGGCAACAACTAGTTTAATATCTTTTTTTTTTTGTTTAGAAAATTTATAAGTTTCATAAAGGAGAGTTTCATTACTTAACTAACACAAATTTTCAATTGAAGCAAATTGAGTTAGAGAAGAATTAACCATATTTGAAGTAAAAAGAAAAACAAAAATGTAAACAATTTTAGTTATCCAATCGATTTTGTACAGTATCTTGCTTCTTATGGTGCGATAAGTGAAGTTTTCGTCAACACCATATTTTATGTAATTAGGTCTTTCATATTCGATGATAAATAAATTATTAAATATTGCATCGTTTATGAAAAACAACAACCATCTATTTCTTGCTAAGATTTTTGATTGAGAAATTTATTTATAATGATATCAAATGTAATACTCTGAATGTTATTAAATATAGCAATCGTATAAATAATTGAGAATATCATACACATCAACGTGACAGTATTTTATAAAATCAAATTAGATTTAAATATTATAAATATAACTTTGTATTTTTCTTTTAAAAGGAAACTGGTCATTTTGCTGCTGCCTTTAGCAATGTTAAAGAGAAATAGTGTATAATTATGGAGGGGGAGTGTTGAAATTAACAAAAATTAAAAAAAGTGAAAATGGTAAGAGTTTCGATAAAGATAGTGGAAGCCGATGATGGAAGGAGAATCGGAAGTAGTCTTCGAGGTCCAATTTGACCATCTTTTCTTTTCTTTTTCCCCCTCCACACTGCCATTACCTTTTTTGCTGTCACATTTTTCTTTTTCCCTCAACAACATTAACCCCTTTTTCTTATAGATGCACATATATGCACTCAATTTGAATAAATCTCTATCTCTTTCTCTCTTTTATTTTTATTTTTTAATTAAAAAAATGAGAAAGAGAGAATCATAGGCTTGTAAACCCTTTAAATATGATAATAAGAATCTGGCATTGTCGTGAAATATTTAATTTGAATTACATCTATTATTCAAGATGAATCTATTAAAATTATATGTTGTCTCGTAAGCGACTAGCTGATGTAAGTTATAGCTACTATTTAAATGAGTTCATCTATATAATTTCATTACATTACAAAAAATTAGGACGTCAACTACGCAATTCATTACACTATGAAAAAACTAGAATATCAATTATGGCTAATTCGTAATTTATGTTAAAAATTTGCAACTTTGGTTATAAAATTGTCTTGGTCAAGTTCTAAATTGGTGCACTTGTAGCTAACCCTCATTATGACCAATTCGTAATTGGTGATATTATTTTCTTTTTAATATATATTAATTTTTTTTTATAAATAATACTTATAACTAATCTATTACCTTCCAAAACTACAATGTTATGAACTGATAATTAATAATTTTTATTGATTGTAATTGAAAAAAATTATATTTGTTGTGAATATTTGTAGCAACAACTAGGAAATTAATTTTATAGTAATTTTTTCATAGTAAATATTTAGGGAATGTTTGGTTATATTTTTTGTGTGATTTTATTATGGTTTTGATAGAATGAATTATTGGAGAATGTGAAAGTTATTTTTTGGTATATTTGTTTATATTTTAAGGGGATATTTTTTTACTGCAGCAGCTAAATCAATCCTTTTTTGTTGGATTTTTGGGATGAAAATGAAATTGAGTAATTTTTTTAATGTTAGAATAATAATAAAATATATATAATGTGTGTATATATATATATATATATATATATATTGGAGAATGCATATTTTGAAGAAAAAATGAAGATATATTTAATTATGTTTTCTTAAAACAATGTTGTTATGAGGAAACATAACCAAACATCCCCTTAATTTTTTTGTAGTGTTAAAATATTTATCAAATTGAAGTTACTTCACTCGCACACATGGGTACGTTCTTTCTCTATTTCTAGGTGTAAAGAGAAACATAATTTTCAAGAAATAATTGGAGGAAAAAGAACAAATATTAATCAAAATGAGAAAAAAAGAAAATAAAAGGTAAGAGAGAAAGAGAGGGAGAAAACTTGTGAGATAATATGAGTATATGTATGATCACCCACCATTTTCTTGGGGAATGGTAAAGAGAGCAGAGATGAAGCAAAACTGTGGAAAAGCAAAAAAGTAAGGGGGACTGAATCGATTCTCCCCTTTGGGAAACGCTAACTCCATGCAAGACCACAACGAAGGACCATATACTATTATGTTTTAGTAATAATAATACCCTAGAAATTATCTCAGTTTAGATAGTGTCTTTTAATAATGCTTTATTTTTTATTTTAATTTCGTGTGTATATATTTAATTATTTTTATAAAAATTATTTAATATATATTATCCTAAGAAAAATGTATTGGTCAAGCAGCCAAAACTTTTTTATATGATTTTGGTATTATTTTCGCTGTATTGTGAAAAATATATATTTTTAAGTACTAGGATGAAAGAATATATGAATATGAAGAATCTCATTTAATGTGCTGCCAGAAATAATTAATTAATTATTGTATCTTATATACACGTAAATCTATAAATAAGATTTTTATAGTTGTTTGAATTTGATTCGATTATTTGAAAATTAAGTTTGACTAGAATTATTAGTTTTTAAGGAATTTTGCCTTATTTTTCTATATATTGTAAAATTGAAATCTAGTCCCATAAATAAGAGTATTTTCTTATTACTTTGAGACATACTCATAAAACTTATGATGCTAGTGAGACACTTATTTTGAATCACTAGTGGATTATGCAAAAGAATGGGTTGTTGTACAAAGCATGAAAAATGTTGAGTCTTGTGACATAGTTCAAGAGGCATACCAGATGGTTTTGTCCTTATGAAAAAATATTTTAATGGAAAAGAATGAAGGAAATAATTTATAAAGTGTTTGAAAACACACAACATTTTTATGGTGAGATAAGACACAAAATTACTAAATTCGGACTTGACATATATATTTTTGTTTTTACAATCTCGAAAGCTCTTAAGATTTAATGCACTTGCCTTCCAAAACTCTTAAAATCTTATTTTGGAAATTGGCAATCCTTTGTTTAAATTTATTTTTAGCTTAACACCATTTAAATGGACTCAAGGGCTTGTTTGCTTGACTTAAATACGATAGATATTCAATCAAATCTTTTTTTTTTAGCCATTTAAAGTGTTCAAAATTTGTTATTGAAAAAAAGTGGATCAACCCAAACGCTTGATATGGCTAAATAGGAAAAACAATTAGCCACTTTATTCAAAACACATAATACATGTAAGGATATTGATGAGATTGAAGGTTGTTTATAGTGAAAAGGATGGTGTTTGGGTTAATTCAACAAAGGAGGTCGAATGATCCA
>JACGDI010005847.1:938479-978833 GCA_014898725.1 Jacaranda copaia
ATTGTGTTGGGCCTAGTTTCTTGGACAGCAATTCTTGTTTTTGTTCTATTCATGGAAAATTAATATCATTGTTAATGGGCCTAGCCGGCCCAATTTCTCCGTTTTCCCGCCTCAATTTATAACACTGCTAGCTCCCACATTAGATTTTAATCCATTTTCTTCCACACAAAACAAAATAAATTGTAATTTTTTTTCCCGAAAATAATTGAAAATCGGAAAATATTAACAATATCATAATTGTCGTCATCATCATCTTATTCACACTGAGACTGAAAAATAAACCAAAAAAATAATAAGAAAAAAATGCAGAGGCTGAATATTAGGCTTAAAATTCGGGTTTCTGAAAATGGACTCTCCTGAATCTTCCCAAACTTCCACCAGCACTAGTGAAACTGATCAAGTACATGCACAGACTCTTTTCTTGTATATACATGTGTTGTATATACTGCATTATGCGTAACTAATTTGTATGTGGTGCTTCTATTGTTTCTTTACTTGATTTGATATGGATTTTGTGCTAACTGGGTAATGGAGTGCGAATCTTGGAGAAAATATGGCAAAAGGAGTACAAATATGTTATTTCTTCTTGGTAAATTGAGAAATGTTCAACTCTGTTTTCTCTTCTTAAAATCTTGGACGAATTTAAGGCTATGTTTTCTGTTTCTTGGTACATTTTGTTGGAAATTTGGCATGCATGCACAGGGGCATGTATGATTATTTTCCAGCCCGATGTTGCCTTTGTTGGAAACTAGTTAATATGCTGGATTGTATGGTAATTAGGCAACCCATTATTTTGGGTGCACGGGAATGGGAAATTCTGATATTAATATAGGTACCCATTTTTCACAGTGGTTAATTTAGGATTTGGTGTTGAAATGGTGCATTTTATGGTTATGTTATTGCATTGATACTGTTGGTTGGGGGACTTAAGCTGAAGTTGTTCGTTAGTTCTGGGGCTTCAAGAGATCTCTAGAGATTGTTATACAGGTGGATTGTCAAACCTATTTAGTTCTTTTTATGGATTATAGAAGCTTGTTTTCAAGGCATTTATTACATAGATGATTCACTGGTAAGGTGACAAGCAAGAATTGAGAAAAAGTTATCCCATTCTTTACATCTGTATGGAACCACTATTTTAGATTATAGGGTGAAGAAAATTTTGCTTCATAAGTCATGTGTAGTATCAAAGCAAATAGGAAAAACAAGGGGGAATGGGGATGGCTAGATATAATTATATTGTTTCCACATAGCATCTGGTGGGTCACACAAGGTTTCTGCCCTTGCCTGCTTCTCCATGGGTCCGTCTTGTATTCAAGCTTGTAGACTTGTTAAGCACTTTTTATCTGCGAAGTAAATATATGAGTCATGTAGTTCCCCTAGCTGGACTGAAGATAAATTTCCGATTTGTGTCCCAATTTTGAGTGCCTTCTTTCCAATTACTATCTCTTACGATATAAGTTTAGTTTCTTTTTGGATGAACGGATTTTTGTTAAATGTGCTTTATCTATGTTTTGTTAGTTTTTGAAACATTGAATTTCTTGTGCCGCTTTAGTTGTTTCAGAACTTTGACTTAATTGAGCTCCAAGGATTGAATTTTCCTCTTCCATCTTGACTGAAAAAGGAATACAATCTTAGAAATGATTAGTGACATGTTTAAAACCATGGTTAATTTGAAACCATTGTAGCAGAATTTCCTCCATTAAACATTTTCTGAATTGATCAAGCTTTTCAACAGTGTAGCTGTAGACGCCATCTCCAGTTTGAAGATGATGAGCACAAGGCAATATCTAATAGGCCTGCCCAAAATCCTTCATATAATGTGGGGCTAAAATCACTATCTTTAGAGACACCAACAATGCCCATCAATGACAAGCATAGCAAAGTGATCCAGCCAATGTCCTACCTTAGAAATAGTTTGAACTCTACCATCAAGATTCCCAAGCTTCCAGGTATTGGCTTGCACTTAAATAGCATCATCAATGTTGTGCAAGACGGACATGGTGGAACAACAAACATGAAATCAGCTCGGTGGGGTAAATTCAGTATTCTGGGGAACAAGTCTACACCAATGACCAACTCTAATCTTTCTGATTACTCGAACAACTTTTCTAGGTTCTCCCCGGCTGAGAATGTTTCAGAAAGTGCTGATGATAATATGCATGAAAGTTATGCTTCAGTAGCGGCTAATTCTGCTATGTCTTTGTCCACTCATATTGTCAAACCTTCAAACAACACTGTTGTCTTAAATTCAGTAGTGGACCAGTCAACTCCAGATAACAAGAGGAAGTGTACAGAAAAAGATCGTGGTGGAGAGGAGTCCAACAAGTGCCCCCAAAAGAAAAGGCAAGCCTATGAGCTATCTTCATACCATGTACTTCTATGTTTGCCATGCTATCCAGAAAGAAATCATTGGACTCCAGTGACTCTGATGGCTCCCCATTTTTTCTTTCTTTCTTTTTAAATAATTTATATATATATATATGTTTGATTGACAGTGGCAACGGTGGTTGGAAATGTTGCAATTGTAAGAAGAGTAAATGTTTAAAGCTGTAAGTAGACCCAGCTTTTTTATCAATTATGTTTTACAGCTCCCATTCTCTCTTTGTAATTTGTTTTTCTGCAGTTACTGTGACTGCTTTGCTGCTGGAGTGTATTGTGCAAAATTTTGCGCTTGCCAAGAGTGCTTCAATACACCTCAGTACATGGATGCAGTTCTTGAGAAAAAACAAAAAATTGAATCTCAGGATCCTCTTGCATTTGCTCCTAGAGTTGTACAGCACACTGACCACCCTGTAAGCTATTGTGGGGTATTCAGCTCATCAAAATTTTTAATCAGGATGCACATCAGCGAAATCTTAACCAAAATATTTAACTTTTTGCAGGAAGATGGAACCCTTGTCACACCATTCTTAGCAAGGCATAAAAGAGGGTGCAATTGCAAGAAGTGCATGTGTCTCCAGAAGTACTGTGGGTGCTATCAGGTATATATAGTTGTATGTCAATGTACTTCTTGTACTCGGATTTTGATTTAAATTCTTTAGCTCCATTGCTGTGATTTACTTTCTTCCAATATTCCCTACTGAATGAGCTTCTTTGTTCGTTTTGGGTAGGCAAAAGTTGGATGTTCATATGGATGCCAATGTGAAGATTGCAAGAATGTCTATGGCCAAAAGGGAGGTATGATTTGCTGAAAGAATATCCTTTCTAACTCTGACAACTGAGAATTATTATTTAAACACCTTTTATAATTACCATGATTGCCTACTTGTTCTTCGAATTGATGCATAGCCAAGTCCAAATTTTTATCTGAAAAGTGCCTTCATTTAGAGGCTGTTTGGATATGTTTTTTTTCATTTCCATTTTCTATTTTCAGCATTCCAAAATTTGAAAAGGTAATATTCCAGTTTCTGAATTGTATAATGTTTTAGCTATAAACCTTAATTCACTTTCATCTAATCTAGACAAGAAATATGGCATGATTAAGGATTTATTGAGTGAAGACGATACCAATGAAACAACAGAAACAGGTGGCTCATTAGTCCCAAAATGTGAAATGACAGCATCTGGAACTGGTGCATACCACCCTGAGCTTCCCAATCCGCATAATTTGACTCCTATGACATCAGCATTCCAGTTCTCAAAGTAAGATCTATTTCTTCTTAGTGATATACACAGTTCCCATTGGACTCAACGGTATGATGGTAGATGTTCTATACTTTTTACCACCTTTAATAGCTTTTCTTGGTTTTACTTAGCTGGACTGAAGTTCCCCAAGAGGTTGAAATGGCTCAAGATGATACACCAGAGATATTGAAGGAAACTTCCAGGCCACTCAATGCTGTGACAGTTAGCTCCCGAAGTAAGAAACGAGTGTCTCCTCCTCATGGCCGGGCAGACAAGTTTGGTTCAAGCTCATCAGCGACAGGCTTTATACCTGGGCGCAAGTTCATACTGAAATCTGCTCCTTCACTTCCACCTCTTACCTCATGCATTGATCCCAAAACTGCTGATCAGAAGGCAAATGATCCTCAAAATTGAAATGCTAACAATGGCCAAAACCTTTAGAATTTAATCTATCCATGGACATTGGAAGCAATCTTCAGCTCGTCAACTTCTGCACCAGTCAATATTCTTACCAGGTACAGAAATGTCTACCTTAGACATTAGTTATACATGTATTACAAAGATGGTACATAAAACCATACTATTTGGACATTTTAACAAGGAATTGAAGTTGCTGTCATCCAGACATCATGTTTAAGGATTACGATCCTTCACTCCTTTTCATACTTCGTCGGTTCAACATGTTGGATGGATCTTGGTGAATGTGATTGTAGGAAGAGAAAGTGAGGCAATACTTCATCCAAAATCTTTCACCAGTTAATAGTGTATATTGCCAAATACTGGTTAAATGTGATTGAGGCTTCATTAGCATAGGAATAGAAAATAAAAGTGAACACCACAAATAAATATGTAGTCTGCTGCAGCATCGGCCTATGCAGTTCTTCTTTTTCCCTTGCTCTTTTAAAGGCGTGTTTCCAGGGAACACATAATTGAAAGTTCATTATGGTTTAATTGGAATGCGTTTTATTGTTTCAATGTTTCCAACAGTTCCTGTTTCTTGTTGGAGTTGCTTTCTCAATTCCAATCAGTCCTCATTGGTTAGTTTTGGGACAATTTAATCAAATTCAGGTTTACCCTCTCGACTCTCGAGATGTAGTAGGTTGTGGGGCTTCTTTTTTTCTTTTTCATATTTATTTTGAAAAATTTAAATATTTCTGCTCGTATATATCATTCCACGAGAACTCAAAAAGATAGTGCATAATTTAAAAGACTTAATTGAAGTCACTAAAATTAATGCCACAAAATGAAATAATTTAGACTAGATTTGTTACATAACTTATTTGATTATCTAACATAATAGCAAAGCAGTTAAATATTTTATTAATATTTTTTTAATTTAAATGGAATTGTTGAAATTCAACAATGTAATAAATTTAATAAATTTAAAAAACAAGATTATGAAAGAAATAATTAGTGTAATGTAAACAAAGACAATGCATATTATAAATTAGCATCTAAACTATAATATGCATTGTCTTTGTTTAACTACTTTGTCGTAGACATGCAAATCAAATATTATAGTTTAATAATTAAGAGTTAACTATTAAATTGAATTTAAATATTTAATATAAAATTTGAACTTGTATAAATTTGATATTAAAAAGTTTATACATAGAGGCGGAGCAAATTTAAATATATTTTTAAATTATTGTTTATATGGTGGATCGACAAAAATAAAATGTAGTTTTCCGAGTTTGTAAATATTATCAACCCAAATATGTGAAATAAACAAAGTATCATCATAATATTTTGTGTGTGTGTTTATGAATAAAAAAATATCAAGAGATAATTATCATAGTTGATTTTTGTGGATATTACTATACTAATTTATATTCATGGTAATTATTTTGGATATGAGTATAGTAATTATTTATAATCATGCCAAATTATTTGTTTGATTGAGTTTTTAAATTTACTTCTTTAAAATGTCTAGTGGCAAAGTGTAATTAATTTATTCATGTGGGCTCACTTTTTAATTATTAAAATTGGTACAAATCATTATTTCAATTACCCAGACAAAAGTACTGCTCAGCCTCAGCCCAAAGCTTTTAAGTACCAACGTTTTCCAGGCAAAAAAATCCATTTTTTGGGCTTCGTAGTTTTTAATAATAATGAAAAAAAAAAAAAGAGGATGGTGCGTGCTGGACCCCACATGTAGCAGAAAAAAATTCTTATCGAATCTTAGAAAGCACGCTGGAAAGGCATGTACCATAACACGAAGGACAGTAAAAGTGTCCTGAATGTACAACTTTGTGATTAAGGTCAACAACAACATTTTTTTCCTCCGAACAAACCAAATTCTGTCAGTCCACGGCTCCACGCTCAAGAGTCAGGACTCCTTACTTCGTATTCAAGGGGGCCAAAAAATAAAACCTCAGAAATAGAAGAATTCATCAGTCCGTGTAGTTCTTAGGAATTCTGTCTGTAAATCTTTCGTCCTCCATCTTCTTCTTCTTCTTCTTGTCTTTGTTTTTTCCTTTTCTTTTTTTTGGGTTTTGTTTATGCCCCTTTTCTGTTTTATTGTTTATACTCTGTAAGCCCCCTCTTTGTCCAAGAATTGTTACCATTTAAAGTAAGTTCTTGATGAGATGCCCTTCTTCTCAGTCTCTCTCTCTCTCTCTCACCTCTATTCTTATTTATGTTGGAAGATTGTGAAATCTTCTTGAATAAATTTTCTGCCATTCCCTCACATTTTTCTTGTGTGATCATCACACAGGTTATAAAAGAAAATTAGTCAAAAAAATGGAGTCTATAGAGAAAATAAACCCAAATCCATTGAAGAGGACATTTGAAGCCTTGAGTACTTCCCATCCTGAATCTGAACCCATGGACACAGACACTACATTCATACCCAGAGAGTATGTGCTCTCCCTTTGTTTGTGGGTTCTTTATTTCTTGAAATTCTTGGTACAAAAGTTTTTTTTTTTCCTTTTTCCCTATCTTTTTCTTTATTATATCTTGATATTTTTTATTGTGGAATTTTTTACTAATTTGTTTTTGTGCATGCATGGTAGCTATCAATTGAAGGTGTATGAGGTGGCAATGAGGAGGAATACTATAGCAGTGTTGGAGACTGGGGCTGGGAAAACTATGATAGCAGTGATGATGATTAATGAAATTGGAAAATCTTTGAAGAATGATAATGGTGGTAAAAAGTTGATAGTTTTCTTGGCTCCCACTGTTCATCTTGTTCATCAGGCATGTTTTCTTTTTGTATGTTTTTGTATCATTGTTTTTAGTTCAAGATATTTATTCTGCGCACTTTGTTGCAATGATTTCCTTTTTGTATTTAGAACTCTGGTTTTGTGGAGTGAAATCTTGTTTTCCCCCTGTTATATGTGGCTGTTCAATTGAATAAATGAAAAAGATCCATGAGCCATGTGGAATGTTCATTACAACTGCTGAAATCAAAGGGCGGGGCCTGATTTTCGGCTAATCTTGGCTTTTTACCGTCGTAAATGCCTTCCCCAATAAATAAACAATAGTTGTTAGTGCTATACCAATTTCACCTTCTATCAGACTTGTTTCATTTTATTTTATTACATCTGAGAAAGGCTGTTGGAATAAAATTGTGTTTTCTGTGTATGCTACTTATCTCATTGTAACTGGCTTTGCATGCAGCAATATAAGGAGATAAAATCACATTCAGAACTTGATGTGGAGGAATATTATGGTGCTAGAGGGGTTGATGCGTGGAATGCCGAGGCTTGGGAGAAGGAAGTCAATGATCATGATGTTAGTTGATAATTTCTGTTTACATTATAATGGTGTACGATAGAAATTTGAATTCTTGCCAACCGCATGTATTCTGCCCAGTCTGTCGGTGGTTCTTTTACAATGTGGATCCAAATTTGGAGTTTCTTGTTCTTTTAGGTGTTGGTCATGACTCCTCAAGTTTTACTGGATGCTTTGAGGAAGGCGTACTTAAGTTTCAAAGTATTTTGCTTCGTCATCCTAGATGAATGCCACCGAGCTACTGGTAACCATCCTTATGCCAGAATAATGAAGGTGAGCTTAATTGGTTTTGTTCCAGATTTCTATATCTTTTGTTTGATAAACCCGTTGTTTTTAGTCAATAGTTTCTCTGTAATGTTCACATACTTGTTGCCTGCAAGGCCAATTTGAGTCTGATTGATAACTTCTGATTATCAAGGAATTTTATCACAAATCTACAAAAAGACCCAAAGTTTTTGGGATGACTGCCTCTCCGGTGATTAAAAAGGGTAAGCCCAACTCTAATATGCAAAAGTATGTCTGTACCTAACTGCACGAAAGAACCCTTTGTTGTTTTTAAAACATTTTTGTTTAGGACCAAAACATCTTTTTCTTTGTAATTTTTTATTGGTAATAAGAGTACTAATCTTTTCCTTTTGTTGTCTCTCTATCTGCATGGAATTCTTGTGCACATAATCTTACATTCCCTTGTTCATCAGGTGTCTCATCCATTAAAGACTCCAAGGAACAAATAGGGGAGCTTGAAAGTTTGTTGGATTCCCAGGTAGTGTTTGTGAACTGCATAGGCTGCAGTCAAAAAGTTGCACCATTTAAATAATGCACTTACATAATTATTCATTCATGATAGATTCTATGTTTTTACACAGATTTATACAATAGGAGACAGCAACGAACTTGAGGAATGTGTCCCCTCACCGAAGCCAGTATGCAGATTTTACGATCCAATGCCACCTTCCAATTTGGAAATGAAGGAAAAATTAGAGTCGTCATGGTCTAAGGTGAACTTTTCATAGTGCAGTAAATTAATTTATGAATGCACCTGTGATCGACTTGCCAGAGAAGCAGAAGAAAAGGATACAATTTCATTAATTTGGTGTAAAATATAGGTAAAAGAAGCCATAGATTCTAAGTAAGTGCTGTATGCATTTATAGTCTTATTTATGGGTAAAAAGTATAAACTCTGCTTTTAGTTTCGTTTATAAAGTATCACAGGTGTTTAATGCGATGGCTTCGCTTCCCTTCCTTCTGTGAACAGTTTGATGCTATTTTGCTCGGCTTCCAAAAGTCATTGCTGAGTCAGTACAAAGACACAGGCGATAAATTTAAATCACTGCGGGATAGATTGGCCAATGATCATGCAAAAATTTTGTTTTGCCTTGAAAATCTTGGGCTTTTTTGTGCTTATGAGGTACATATACTCTAGAACTATACGCTTAAAGACTAGGAAGCCTGTTTAATTCTACTGCAATCAGCTTTACTTAATCAATGAATAATATGATCTTTCTGATCTTATTTTCTAGGCTGTTAAAGTCTTGATAGAGAATGCTCCTAAGGTTCAAGAAGAATGTGGGGCTTATAAGGAAAGTGCTGTGCAATATGAAAATTTTCTTCAGGAGGTTCTCTCAATAATTGAAGCACCTCATGGTATATCTTCTTGACTTCTATAGCTGGTTTATAAAGTCTCTACCTTTAAAGAGCCAGGAAGAAAAATAATAACAGCAACAATGATAATTGTGAAAGGAAAAAAGATACTTTGAATCTTACTGTTTCCAATTCTAATTGTCTTCACAGAGAATAAGAAGCTTCTAAATGTTTTAAATGGTGGATCAGATGCAGTATCTACTGGCCAAATATCATCAAAACTACATGAGCTCCTTGAAGTTTTTAGATCGTTCGGGTAAAAAGTCTAGGACACGATTTGCTAGTTGTATTTGTGGATATGTTTTTATTTTCCAGATTATTTCTTTTTTTTACCATCCGGTCATATGTGGCTGCAGGAAAGATAAGGAGGTCGTTTGTATCATATTTGTTGAAAGAATCATTGCAGCTAAAGTAATTGAAAGAGTGATGAAGAAGCTTGCTGAGTTGTCCCATTTTAATGTATCTTATTTGACGGGAAGTAACTCTTCAGTTGGTGGACTTTCACCAAAGGTGCAGACAGAAATTCTGGAATCGTTTCGTGGCGGGAAGGTACATATTTTGCTGTACCTTGATGTAAAAAGTAGCACCTTTTCCTCCCTGATTTCTTGATTGATTAGTAAGATATTCTAGGTCAATCTTTTATTTTCTACCGATGTGATTGAGGAGGGAATTGATGTGCCCAAATGCTCCTCTGTTATTCGGTTTGATCTGCCAAAAACTGTTCGTAGTTATGTTCAGTCGAGGGGACGGGCTCGCCAGAAGGATTCTCAGTACATCATCATGCTTGAGAGGTGACATCACTTTTGCTTAACGAGGGACGCATTGTGCTGAAAGTCTAATGAACTCTTCTTACATGTTGCAGAGGAAACTCGAAGCAAATAGATCATGTGTCATATATTATTATGAGTGAAAATTCTATGGCACAGACAACCATGAACAGACACCCTGATGACAGGCCGGTAAAAGATTGCATTGCAGAGGAAGCACCTACATATGTCGTAGAGTTGACTGGGGCATCAATCTCAGCAGATTCCAGCATCAGCCTTATACATAGATATTGTGAAAAGCTCCCCGGAGACAAGTAAAATATATTTTTCTTTCTCATTTTTTTTCATGAACATCTGCTAAAATACCTTGTTTTCCATGCAGGTACTTCATTCCAAAGCCAAAATTTGAGCTCTTGATGGAGGGGAGCTTGTATAGATGTAAACTAATTCTACCTCCCAATGCAGCTTTTCAAACAATCATCGGTCCAAAAGCTCGCAACTTTCACGCATCTAAACAGCTTGTCTGCTTGGATGCATGTAAGAAGTTGCATGTGATGGGGGCTCTTAATGATCATCTGCTTCCTTTTAATGAAGAGTCACCACTGGAAGATTCCAACTCGGACGGCAAAGCGGTAACTTCAGGGACAGGTATACACATAATACTCAGTCCACTGAGAAATAAATGGACATATTTTAATTGTTAAATGGTTTTTATGCTTGTTGCAATGCTTCTAGGAACAACTAAGAGAAAGGAATTACATGGTACAATAAACATCCGCAAGCTGTCTGGAGCTTGGGGAAATAAACTCGATGGTGCCGTTTTTCACGCATACAAGATGGATTTTTCTTGTAATATTCCCGAACTAAAGTATTCAAGTTTTGTACTTTTACTGGAGACGAAGCTAGATGATGATGTGGGGAACATTGAAGTGGATCTATTCTTACTATCAAAGTTTGTTAAAGCCTCTGTTTCTTTATGTGGCCAAATTTATCTTGATGCTCAACAGGTGCTAAAATTAACAATTGGCTTCGCCTTATATCCTTATAATGGCATTAGGTATTCAATGTTATGTTCATTCTCTGACTAGTGAATCTCCTCTCCTAACAGGTGGAAAAAGCAAAATGCTTTCAAGAACTGATTTTTAATGGTTTGTTTGGGAAATTGTTTATCAAATCATCGGGTGAAAGAAAGTTTTTATTTCAGACAGACAAATCATTATGGGATCCGTCAAGTATGTACTTACTCTTACCAGTAGAGTTGGAGGATATAGCTAGTGCAGAATCTTTGAAGATTAATTGGACTGGAATTGAGTCTTGTGTTTCAACAGTGGAGTTTTTGAAAAAGAATGCTTGGTTAAATTTTCAGCGACCTGAAGCAATGGATGAAAATTCATCAGTTCATGTGAGTGATTCTGTTGCAGCTAAATTCGATAGTAATATCATTCACTTGGCCGACAGATTTGCTTCTGTAGACTGCCTCAAGGAAATGATGGTTGTAGCCATACATACTGGCAGAATTTATTCTATTCTGGATATTGTTGCTAACTCATCTGCTGAAAGCCCATTCGAAGGGGATGCTGATGCTGGCTATTTGTCCTTTGCAGATTATTACTACAAAAAGTGCGTCTTTAAGGGCTTATTGTTTTTGTTTTGTTTCATTCTTATTTTCCCGTTATTTACCTTTATTATTTTCAGGTATGGAATTGTTCTAAAGCATCCAGAACAGCCTTTGTTACTTCTGAAGCAAAGCCATAATTCGCACAATCTTCTTGTCGACTTTAGAAGTGAAGGTTATTCAATTCTTCTCATTTATTGTGTTTTTTTCAGCAATTCCTATGTTCTTTTCTTAATTAATGTAAGCACATCCTCTGTGGACCCATTTGGTTCCATTTCAAATCCATTTTCCCATTTTCACTATTTGAAAATGAATTATCAACAACTTGTCATCATTTTTCACAAAATCCCAACTTATTTTTGAGTCAAGAAACGTTTTCCAATAAACTATATATCTTCTATCTCTATTTTGTTTATTACTATTGCTTTCTACATATAATCTATTAAACCCTATACAATAATTACTTTTCAAATAATGTAGCCAAGTATAAACTTATTTTCAACCTACTTTTTCGAACTACCTTTTTAAAATTTGAAAATGTTGAAAATAGAAAATGGAATGAAAACATATCCTAGCGGTCCTTCTGGATGCGCTGTTAATTCTTTTCTGTGAGCTGCAGTATATGTTTTGGTCAATTCAAATGCTTTAGGTCGGTCTTGTGAGAGTATATTGTAAATTATCAGGTGCTTCATTGAAAAATAATACTGAAGGTGGGGGAAAAATTGTCATGGTAAAGCCACAGCAACATGCTCACATGCCACCAGAACTTTTAGTCGGCACTGATATCAAAACAGATGTCTTGAAGTCGATCTACTTGCTACCCTCACTAATGCACCGGTTGGAGTCACTCATGTTGGCCAGCCAGCTTAGGGAAGAAATTTCATGTCATGCTGGCTATTTCAATGTATCGAGCTTATTGGTATGTACTTCTCTGTAGTATGATTAACCTTATACTTTTATACTTTCACTTATCAGTTGAATTTTTGCTTGCATAACTAGATTTTGGAAGCTGTCACTACTCTAAGATGTAACGAAACTTTCTCCATGGAGCGACTAGAGTTGCTTGGAGATTCAGTTTTGAAGTATGCTGTTAGCTGTCTCCTCTTTCTTAAGTATCCCAAGAAGCATGAAGGACAATTGTCTTCTCTTCGATCAAGGATAGTTAGCAACTCAGCTCTTCATAAATTGGGAATTGACTGCAAGTTGCAGGTGTAATTTGATTTCCTTTATCATATGCCGGCAGTCATTTGTGATTTTTCAACTGTCTCCCATTATTTTTCTTCCCAGGGATTTTGGGTTTATCCATGAGATATTATTGCTTCCTTTTCTTGAATATAATCTCTTTTTGTTTATCAAAGGAATACATACGAGATTGTGCATTTGATCCACGCCGATGGACTGCTCCAGGACAGCGTTCAATATGGCCGTCTCCATGCAGCCACGGATTGAAGACCGTGGAAGTGCCTGTGGATGGCAAATTTTTCAGTGAAGACATAAATTTGCTGGTTGGAAAAGCTTGTGATAGTGGGCATCGGTGGATGATTTCAAAGACCATATCTGATTGCGTCGAAGCTCTTATCGGGGCATACTATGTGGCCGGTGGATTGATGGCTGCTGTTAGTTTGATGAAGTGGCTTGGAATAGAGGTCGAAGTCGAGCATTCATTGATAGATGATGCTATTAAAGTTGCTTCTCTCTATTCTTACTCTCCAAAAGCCGAGGATATTGGCATTCTAGAGTCAAGAATTGGGTACACATTCACCACCAAGGGATTAATGCTAGAGGCCATAACACATGCAACTGAACCTGAACAAGGCGTTGGCTATTGCTACCAGGTGACCAAAATTCAGAAATTCAATATGAAAGGATTCCTAATCCAATTATTTATAGTTTCATCTTAGTCAACATCATATTTTAAGTTCATAATGCAACTAAAATCTATCGAACTTTTAACATTTGCATCTACTGAATCTATAACAGCGGCTTGAATTTCTTGGTGATGCCGTGCTGGACATACTTATTACACGTCATCTTTATGAAAATCATAGAAATCTTGACCCGGGGGATTTGACGGACTTGCGTTCTGCATGTGTTAACAACGACAATTTTGCGATTGCTGCTGTGAGACGGAACCTTTACCCTCACCTTCAGCATGGCTCCTTGTATCTTGAAAATCAAATATCTGCATTTGTTAAACATGTATCTGAAATGAGCAGCACGGTATTGACGCCAGATACTAAAGGTCCTAAGGTGAGTTTTCAGTTCAGCTGGCAAAATTGTCTTTCTTCTCTGGACCATCATGAATTTATGCTTCTGCTTACTTTCTGATTAGGTACTCGGGGACTTGGTGGAAAGCATAGCTGGTGCGGTGCTTATTGATTCTAAACTTAATTTGGACGAAGTTTGGAGAATCTTTAAACCACTGTTATCGCCCATTGTGACTCCTGATAAACTCGAACTTCCTCCTTCACGTGAACTGACTGAATTATGTGATTCTCTTGGTTACTTTATCAAAGAATATTTTACTGCAAAAGGAGATGTCGTCCATGCTGAACTTAAGTTACAGCTTGAAAATGTGCTCTTAGTTGGTGAGGGCACAGGACCTACGAGGAAAGCTGCAAAGGGAATGGCCGCTCTTCGCTTACTGAAGGAATTAGAGGTTTCTCCTGCTTATTTTTCTTTTTTCCTTTTTATATATTTATATAGACGCACGCCCAGGAGTTCGTTAGATTCAAACGGCTGGTCTCATGTGTGAGATTTATGTCGTTGGGCCAAATGACCACTCAACTCTCTGCTTGCTTCGTTACTTATACTTCACTTGAAACCTAGAAAACTTTCCTCACTTTTCTGGATCTTTCCTCAAGTTTCCCCCTTTTGAGCAAAACTTTCTTGCAAAAGAGACAGGATATTTTGGATCTGGAGGCAATCTTGGATTATGAATATAGATACATATATCTCAAGTGATTTTGATGCATTGATTCTGATTACAGTTGAGAGGAATTTCGTGTTCCAAGCGGAGGAAAAATGACTCGGAAAATGTTGATGCTGCATCTTCATTAGGGTCAGATGATAGCATCTGCAGCCAGAGAGACAGTGAACCTTCCGGATCAGCACTCAAAAAGCATAAGCCGCATCACTTGCCACCAGAGATAAGAGCCGGTGATGCTAAGAAGGCTGACATTCCAGGTATTTGTCATTGCATTCTTTACTCAAGATTTCTGCAACTTCTTAGAATGAAAGAGAAAGCCCATTTAATAATCAATATACTTTTCTTGCATCATCGCATCAATATATATTTGTTTGGTCTAGGAAGGACATCATGTTAATAACATTGCCCTATTTTTTACTGATAACTTAATTGGTTTTTTGCAATCAGCTTCTTTGGTGCTAATGTAAACAAAGATTATTGCCCTTTTTCTCTACTCCCAGCCAGTGTAACATGCACATACACACACAAGAGCATACGTCATGCTCATCATATTATGTGAGGATGCTGAAGAATTTGCTTCTAGGTTGTTATGGAAGTGAGCAATTTTGCCGAAATTCCTTCTTCAAAATCATCTTAGAAACTCTGTGTTTATTTGTGGAGCCTGAAAAAATTGTTCAGTTAAATTTCCCCAGCAATTTCTCATAGAAAAGAGATGTCACATCAACGATTACTGTTACATTTTTATCTCGTTTTCTTTTTTTTTTTTTGAAATGACATTTTATCTCACATCCAAACAACTTGTAAAAAAGGCATGTCATGTCATTCGTAGTTATTATGCTTTTATCTCGCATGCAAACACATGCTCAATAAAGAGATGCCAACTACCAGGTATCTGCTGTAGAAAAATTCCTGCGAAAATTAATTTCATAACTGTAGCTACAAAATTTCACAGCAAATGTGAATTTTTTTTTTAAATTTTATTACAGGCTACGAAAATCATTAGCTATCAATTTGTAACCTTCTATGTTGGAAGTATAACAATTTAGCTATGCATTGTTTGAAGGAAAATTGATATATTAAAGAAAAAGAATGATTAATAGCAACGGATTGATTATAACGAGAGTTAGTCACTAAAACATCTATTTCAAATTTGACTAGGTCAATTTCGTAGCTAAAGCTACAAGTTTTTAGAATCAGCTAAGAATTTATTGTGGTTGACGCCCTAGTTTTTTGTAGTAACTCCCTATATTTTCTTTCTTGCCAGTGTTGCCGCCTATTAACATGAAGAAAGGAGGACCTCGGACCTCGCTCTATGCCCTTTGCAAGAAACTACAATGGCCAATGCCTACTTTTGATTCAATGGAGCAAAAATCGAGGTTAGCACAACATGTCTGCATACACACACACACACACACGTGTGCGTGAATTATTTTTCTTATTGTGTAAATATTGTTCTCATGTTAGTTGTCAGTGTTTTCTTCTGCTTTCGTTGTTGGCTAACAAAAATCGCTGCATGCACAGGACTCCCTTTCAGTTTGGTGACACAACAGGCTTCAATAGTTTTGAGTCACAAATCAGCCTGTACATACCTGACTTTGGTAAACTTGAACTCACTGGAGAGGCAAGAGCTGATAAGAAGAGTTCATTTGATTCTGCTGCACTTGTTTTGCTGTATGAGCTTGAGAGACGAGGAAGGATCATCATAGGTGATTGAATCAAAACTTTAAGAACTAACCGTTTATTGATCTGCATTAGCATGGTAGGACAGGAATGATTGGTAAGACGAGCAATGGGCTAAGAGGTGTACGACAGAGTAGAAGCAAGGTAATGCAAGGTTTAAAACTTCTGTTTTCTTGATCAATGCAAGGCTCCTCTTTTGAATATTGAGCTTCTTGTAAATTATTGATAGTCATGTTAAGATCAAGTCGTAAATTTGCAGAAAAACTCCTTCAACCTTTGCCATCCATTTTGGACTTTGGAGAGAATGTCATTCAAGCACTCACATTCATTTTCATTACGGGAAAATACTTTCAGAAAATAATTTGAGAAAAATTCTCTACAGAAGTGATATTAGTAGATTCTTTCATACTAATTTTCTTTTGCAACCAAAGGGAAGAGATAGGCTGACATTATTTTGCCGTATCTTTCTATAGATGTGACGTCAACTTCATGAAGTTTTGTGTGTTCTTAGAAGCAGAAAATCACTCAGAACACCTGGAGGAAAGAAAAGGGAAGGGGAAAGGATGGATGCACAGAGACCAAACTGTATGCTATGTGTATATCTTTCAAAAGATTAATGTGTTGACAAATTCTTACACACTTTCAGCAAAAACCCACGTTTCTCAAACGATTTATCCCAATTTTTTGAAAGGAAAATATTTAATACATATATCATCTATTGATAAAATAAAATAAGAGATAAAAAGTGGGCTAAAATAAAGGATCCAAATTGATTCCAACAGATGATGTTAAAAACTCGGGAAATTTTGTACACTAAGACGTGTGGTGGAAAGGCTGCAAAATTCTTTCACTTTGCCAGAAGTGGCAAAGATGATGATAGAAACTTGAGCATCACCGGAACACTGATCTCCTTAGCTTTTCTTCATGATCTCATTTCTTCTTTTTGAGATACTATAAGACGGCTGAGGTCGAGAAGAGAAGGGATGCTACTGTAATCGTATTTTTTTCCGTTTGTTGGATTGGGAGAGAGAGAGAGACAGACAGACAGAGAGAGAGATAGGAAAAGCCTCATAGAAAGATGGTAGTCCGTAGGATATTTGACGAAGTTGGAACATATTTGTCCTTATGTTTTTTTGGATGGGTTGCAACACACTTAATTTTATTCATTAAATTAAAAAAATTTGCAGTCAGAATCGATAATTCTTATTATATAATTGCACTCGATCTACCGTGAAATGACTCACATTTGATCCATTATAAAATAACTCACATCTAATCATTATATAATGATTCGCATTTAGTTTACTATAAAATGATTCACACTCGACTCACTAGGAAATGGCTCGTATCCACTCTGTTATAATATAACTCACACTCAATCCATTATAATATAACTTTCTATTGTATCTAATCTGCTATAATACAACTTACACTTGATTCATTATAAAATGACTTGCGCATGGTCAACCATAAAGTTACTCATACTCACTAATTATTAATGACTTACATCTATTGTGGAAAAACTCGCAATTCATTTACACTTTTAGTAAAGTCAATACGGTGAAATCCATATTGGCTTTGATAGTAGTGGAAGTGGCAAAGGCCTTTAAGTTTGCTTAAGCCCACATGATTTGTCTTTTCTTTTCCTTGCGAATAAATTCTGCAACTGTACTAATCACTATGTCCAAGAGAGGAGTAATAAATTGTCGAGCTAGATATTTAGCTGTTATAATATTTTGAATTTCTTTTTACAATTCATGTTTTATTATGTATTTTGCTTTATTAGTCCACAATTGACAATAGATTATCAAATAATCCGAAAGCAACAGAGAAGGAATTGGTCCTCATACTAGTTTGCAAAATATTGTTCTCTTTTGAGTGAGAAATTTTTCTGGTATCATCAGACTTGAATTTGCATCCAAATGAGAGAGCTTTTAGTACCAAAATATCTCTCTCTTCCTCTTTTATCTCACGAAGTATAAGTCCAATTAAAGCAATAGGAAGTCCTGCAATGGTCCATCAAAAGAGGGAAAAAATCCAATTAAGAAAAAAGAAAACAGCAAAACCAAACTGGCATGAGATATGGGACTTCGAAGTTTAATAGTCAGTAGCATGCACGTATCATGCGCGCAGCTGTTAGATCATAATATTTCAATGTACATTAAATGGACACAAAATATTAGCGCACGATAACGTGCATACCTATAACAAAAGCATTATGCAATGAAACAGCTCCAACAACACAGAAAAGCAATAAACAGAGAGCTACCTGTTTCACGGGAATTATCAGCTGACAGGAAATTCGATAATTGTAATGGCAAATAAATTAGGTAATGGCGTCACAGCTAAAAATAGTCAAGTAAAAATAGAGTCATTCATATATAATGTTATCGTAAAACACTTATGACGGAATTTCACCAAGAAGCTCCTGAAAGTGCAACTTGGTGAAATACGACTTCTGAGACATCAAATTTTCTAGTCAGGAATTTTATCTATTTTATGTCCCAATCTGCACTATTATATTATCAGAAGTAGGTACTCTTAATTATGAAATTTCAAATTGTATTCCATGTACTCCAGATAGCAGGTTTACAACTAACAACAACTAGAAATATTGGACTGCACAGACCAATAGCACAAGCAATAATTATGTCTAAAGAAAAAAAAGGGTTTGCATGCTTACATTTTCTGGGTTAGTTTTCCATAGATGAAAAGGAAAACTGATGCTGCTAAGCAGCAACAGTGGTGTATCCAGTTGCTATGAAGCTGAAGTAGAGTGCAGCCAAGATCAACACCACAGTGAGTATCCTCCAGAGTAGGGTGTCAACAACTGGAAGCGCCATGAACATTAGTTAGAGACTATAAAAACAAATTCCAAATCTCTAATCAGATTTGTTTCAATCTGTTCATTAAAGCAAAGCTCTTCACGTCCACTTCCACAAGTAAAAGCATGAAATATTGAAACATTCTTTTAAGGAGCAAGGCTTTATTAGTTAAAAAAAAGAATCCATGGCACACTGCACCATAGGAATGCAATTATAGCAGCCTGAATAAAATCCGATGACAAAAGCTACAATAAAATACACATGCATGCAGAGAATAACATATATGGATCAAAACTAACTATTCAGGTACAATCTTGTTTCCTTCAGTTCTTCCACCAAGCTCCCACCTAACTTCCCTTTATTTCTTTTATAATCATCAATCAAGATTTCGCCCATCTACCTTATGTTCCCAAACCTAGCCCAGTTTTGCTTTCAATTTAATCACCCCCAAAAAGCCCCGGTCATCATAAGTTGCATAACTGCCTCCTTGTGGTTGTCAACTAATCTTTGACCAAGTTTCTAATGTTCCAGAACCTTCATCCTGTGACACCCCTTGCATGATTTCCCCCAAACTATTTATTTGCTAATTGCTAATGCTTGTTTACCCTTTTGACATTTTTCAAGCTACAATATGGTTTCATATATCACACTTTATAATTCATGGATGCATATCACTGCAAATAAAACCTCTATACTTAAATTATAAAATGCTGGATAAGATGGTGCATTATATATCCTCAACCTCATAATACAGAAAACTATGGTGCAAAGGAAAAGAGAGTACATTTTCCACCAGCTTTAGACGGTCGATCTCGTTTATTTTGAATATTTGCCCTTAAGTGTGGGTATGATTCTATAGTTCTTCTAACGCCCTCCTGCGATAATAACAACAATGAGATTAAACCATCAAAGAAATTAAGCCACAGAACTGAGATCAGTCTCCGTGAGTAAAGCCTTCTGCAACAATACTTACTATTACATAGTTGGTAATGTACATCAATATCAAAAGCACAAAATATAATCTTAATTCATGTGTGCGTGACCATGGCATTTTTATTTATTTATTTGTCTCCTTTATTTATCAACTGTACTGGAGAAGGTTTGTGCTTTTCTTCTGTTATAAAGAGCATTAGAAACAGCCAGCGACATGCATTTGAAGCAACCTAACAGAGCCAGAGCCAAGCAAGGCTCTGTTTATTTTATGGGCCTAAAAGAGTAAAGTAAATCACTCCGTAAAGCATCAACCAAGTCTTATAAATCCTAGATTCCCAAATTATATCAGATAGCATTGCATATATAACACAGTTACTTGATCGAAATGGTAGAACTCCAGCTTGCATCTCACACATATAAAGGTATATTTCAGTCTCTGGACAAAAGAGAAGAAGTTAACTCATTAAGGAGCATGTGTTGACCTGGAGAGGCACAATAGTCCTGTAGCCAAGACGATCAGTTGCCTTTGAACAATTAAAAGTTCTGCTGCGAGATAGAAGTCTAATTCTTGAAGGTGTTAACTGCGGCACCTTCATTCCATAAGGAGCTAAAATTTTATAAATCAACTCCACCATATGTGCAATTGGCATCATGACACAGGCAGGAATCTTAATTTTTGGCCTGCATACTATACAAGATCAGAAATAAAGATATTTATTGTTTATTACAAATGACTAACAGCAAATGGTCCCTCTGACGAGAGATAGATCATCAGAGAACAAAGCTATAGAGCTTAATAATACCTACATCTATAAAGAAAAATAACTACAGTTAGGCCTCATGCCCTAGTAACTAGGAAATGTGACGGGTGGGGTGGAATATAGATACACAAGCTTTTGAAACAAAAAAATACCTTTCATAACCCAAACCTTCAAGAATGAGAGACATGAACTGCCAAAATTTAATTGGTTCCATATTGGTGATGAAGTATGCCTGCGGGTAGAAACTATGTTAGAGGCATCCATTTGAGTCAGGTAGCATCTACCAAAGAAAGAGAGATTTTGGAAAACTTCCTCTCATTGAGATTTTGGAAAACTTCCTCTCATGCTCATAATCCATTGAAAATCACAACTCAAAAATCTTGAAGAATCTGATTTATGTCAAGTATATGTGAAAGCTTTAGAGGGTAATTAGTTGCTGGTGAGAAAATATATAATGTGGTCTTTTTCCTATCTGGCTTTAATTCTCTCTCTCTCTCAGATGGAATTTAGAGTTGCTGCACCAGTTTTGATCAGTCCATTGTATACAAAATCTAAAAGAATATAGCTAGCTATATACACGCAGGATGCCAATTTTTATAAGCCAAACTATGAGCAAAAGACTTTGTTCCAAGTAAATGTCTAATGTCTTCAAAAAAGCTAACCAATTCTCAATCATACAATAGGATGCATGGTAAGAAGTTGATGGCAGTGAGAAACATCCTTCCGTATGGAAATTCAGAATTTTGGCATGTTGTATGAGCATTTGGACTACAATATGTGCACTTTAACAGACTCTGGTTAGTAACATATACAACCAAATAGGCCTTGCAATAAAATAAAATGCTACCTGTCCAGCAGCTCTTTCTGCTACCTCTGATGCCAAAGCTCGCTCAGCACATATGTGAGCATGGGCCACATTCTCAACATAAGTAAAATCATACATGTTGTTGCCATCTCCAATGATGAACTGTCATTCACATTAGCATATGAGAGAAACAACCAGAATAATCGGAATACAGCACATCTATAAACAATTTAGATTTTGGAGCAATGTGGAATTATATTAAATTAAAATCAACATGAAATCCATGAGGTACGAACACCAATTGATCAAGGAGAAGTAGATTAACCTAGGTGAAGAGACCTACAAAACATATTCCAAGTAAGGCACCTCATGAAAGATCTACAAAAGTGGTGTGCATTATTCTTCTCTTACATGAGAACTTTTGTGTATTAATTGCAGTGAAATCAATACCTTCTACTTGAAAGAAAGTAAAAGCAAGAATCAATAACAAGGTAGAACAAGAAAATCCTACTAATCACCTTCGATTTCCCAGCTCTTGCTGCAGCAACTAAAGATGGAACCAGCAACTTATCGCCAGGACCAAAAATGCTGCTAGGTCGAATGCAGCATGTTAGAAGTCCTTTCGAACCATTCGATTTGATAACCATGGCCTCAGCCTCAGCTTTTGTGGCAGAGTATGAGTCATTGTGCTTAAAAAGTTAGCCAAGAAAAAATCTAGTCATTTAGATAGAAGGGACTGGATGAGATAACTCAGCATGACTTAAAGCATAAGTGCATATATGTCAGACTTAAGCCTTCAGATTCATAGCTAAAGCAAAATAAGCTTAGAAGAAAGACACCAGAGGTTTTAGTTTTTCAAAGTAAAAGAAAGTGAAAAAAAATTAAACCATTACATCTCTCAAGGCAACTAAGCAAATTAGAAATAAAGAGAACATCAACTTGAATCATAGAAGATATAGAGACTATGAGTTAGAAGACAGTCACAGCAATATAATTCAAGTAGATGTAAGACAGGATTGCAAATATTTTTATTCCTTCAGCAGTCCTTTCTAGCTTTGAGCAAAAGACAATTGTACTATTACATGAGATGGAATCAGACTATCCAATACCTTAGAAGGATAAGGTAATGATTCATCTCCATTAAATATTCCATGAACTCCATCAAAGACTACACTTGGGGAGCTTGTATATATAAGTCGTTTTACTTTTAGCTCAATGCATGCATCTATAATGTTCTTGGTTCCTGTAGGTCACAGATAGAATCAAGTAAAGAAGAGAAAAAAATTGTTTGTCAGGAAAAGAGGGGCATGATAATATCATAAACGCAAAACACGTGTAGCCGCACACTCAAGCATCTCTCTGATCTAGAAGCCCTAAAACTTAACCTTGTACATTCACAGAATATTGCAGCTGATGGTTATTGATGGAGGAATCAGGGGCAGCCATGTGAAAGACAACCTCAGCGCCTTGGCAAACTGCATTGACAATGATAATCAAGAAAAAGTCGAATATCAGTTTAAACATTCATAGTAAAGTTTAAATTTACTACCAGAAGAAAGTAAAATTGTGCGGTAAAACTAGCCGACGTCAATCTTTATATCAAATTAGATCCAGCATTTTGAACTGTTCCCTTTGAGTTTTGCAGCCTAGAACAGGACTTGAGATTTTCTTTCCTCCCTTGACTTTGAATTGACTTCTCATTAATCCAATACTGAGCACAAAACTCATGCTACCAATAAAGATAGAGGATCCTAGATGAAATATTATCCCTAATACAAGTGGTTAGTAAAATGTTAAGCCGTGCAAAGAAAAGGAAAGAGAAGCACTTAGACGTTAGAAAATTATCAGAGTTAGAATGTGATGCAATATAGAAGGTAGATATTCAAATGTGCAACATCTAATGTATGAGGAATCACACTGACTTACAAAATAACAGACTCTTAGTAAGCATAATATGATTCAATCTCTAACTTGTCTTGATAGGCTATACAAAGTCTAAGTGTCAAATTTCAAAACGACAGTGATGGCATGAAGTAGTAACACATGTGTAACTACACTTACATCTCCTTCACAAGCCAACGTTCATGTGAACAGTTAACTTCCAGTGTATCTAGCTCATAGGGCTTGAAAACTAACAAAGTAACCAAAAATCAGGCTCGATATGGATGGATGAAAAGCAAAATTAGCTTGATCTTAAGTAACTTATCAACTCCAGCTTCAGCATCATTTCTTGATTGTCAATTATTAAATTTTCGCCAGAGCTCGACTCCATGAGCTATGAAAGGATAAAAAATACAAAATATTAAAAAAAAAAAAGTAAATAAAATAAACTATTTGAGCTCAATTTCTGTTCTTCTTGCTTAAAGCTCCGTTTGCTAATTAGACCAAGCCCCTTGCCTTGATTCAATTCAATTTGCACTCACTCCAATAGTTTGCTTCGAGACGATAATGCATGCAAGAAACAAGTGACTCAATTCATAATTCACAATATTTACAGAAATGAGAAGAACAAAAATCCAAAGAAATCAAACCTCAATCATAAACCTAATGCTTAAAAAAAAGGGACCTTTGAGCACTTGCGATTTATCACGAAGATCTGCCGAGGCGTACTCCGCGCGGCCAGACTTCAGAGCTTCGCCGAGCATGCCATTCTCCTCGTCGGGATCGAGCATGATGGTGGGTCCCAAATCTGCAACACGCACAGAAAACATGCCGTATTTGATGAGCATCACCACCAAATGCCTCGCCGCAAATCCTCGCCCGCCGGTCACCACGCACCACCTCTCTTCCCCGCCCATTATCTTTTTCCTATTTCCGATTTCAGTCTGTACTTACTTTCAGTAATTCGCCGTATCACCTTGAAATTGCATGCAGAAATCGGGAGCTGGATTTGTGGGCGCAGATTAAGATGTGTGATTAGTTAGTTAATTAATTTGTATGGTGATGGATTAAGAGGAAGAATGCGAGTTTAATGCGGTAGTTTAATAGTTAATACAGGTGGATCTTGAATGCACTTTGGTGGTGCAGCTTAATTATGTAATAATTAATTACTAGTGCATGTGGCATAGTTCATGTGTGGGCACAATTGTTATTATTAAAATAGAGAATCTTTGTATTTGATATGTGCTTTTAAAAAAAGGGGGGAAAAACACGTGACACAAATAAATCAAATAAACTATTAAAAAGAGGAAAATATTCTTGAGATTGGGGGTGACCAGGTAAAAGTTGGAAAGAGTGTTGTCTATAACGTTTTCAAAAGCGAAACGGACATAAAATCTGTATTTAACTGTTTATTGATTCGATACGTTTAATAATTTTATTAATTGAATCATGATTTGATGTGAATGATATTATAATAATATAATAATTATATATATAATATTATTACTATTAAAAAAATAGAAAAATCCCAATAACAAAGGAACAATCACAGGAGTTTTTTTCCTAAATTTTTAGTCATTTTTTAAGGTAATGTTTGAATATGAATTGTATGTATTGGATTATATATTTTGGAAGAATGAGTTTTGGGATTGGAGTTGAGAAATGTGAAATTTGTGTTGAGAAATGTAATGCTTGTTAATTTATATTTTGAGAATAATTAAAAAATTATTTTGGAAAGTTTTGGTATGTTTGTTTATGTTTTGGAGGAAAATAATTTATTCTGTAGTAGTTAAATTAATATTTTTTTGTTGGATTATTAGGATAAAAATGAAGTTGAATAATATTTTTATTGTAAAAAAAATAATAAAATATATATTACCACTGGATTTAAAGGAATTTTGTGGGAGTTAGTATGTATTGTTGTTTTGGCAAAAAAGTGATATATATGTTTGGTTACATTTTGTCAAAATGAATTTGTTTTGGCAAAATGTAACCAAACATAGCCTAATTTTTATTTTTTTTGTGTGTCATTTTAAATAACATTTCACAATGACTTAATTACAAATACATAATTTTCCAACTCCAAAAAGAGGGAAAAAAATAAAAAGTAAATCTATGGTCCATGAAATCACTGGTTTATATTAAGTCCATTACTAAATAGTTTTATACTTTGTCCAAGCTAAATTGGACTTCGATCACTTATTGAGCTCGTTCAATCAACCAGTCTAGTTCAATTTAAAAACCTTAAGAGTAGGCTACATGTTATGAAATAACAAAAGTCAGCAGAAAATAAAATTTAAATAACACAAATTTATGGTTTTGTTTAATTAGAAAGACTAGGTTATGAAAACAATAAGTTTGTTTGGTATTTGTACAAATTTCTATCAACACTGATAAAAATATTAAATTCATTGTATTAATGAAATTACAGAAATTTTGATAATTTTACACACTAAAATCTTAATATCCACATTCCTAGCAATCGAATTTATTTTTCACAAATCCTATTATGTCTTTAAATAATAGAAACGGATCATAAAAAATCACTTAATTAATTGTACCAATGCTGGAAAGCTAGCTTTTTACTGCCGTGGCGCAAGATTTATATTAGTACAGCACTTGACTCCCTATCTTAATTTTGTCGAGTCATCTTTGAGTCCAAAATATAAAACACCTCAACAATAAAATATGAAAATTGAAGAGTATTAAGCATTTGATAAACATTTAAGGAAATAGAAAATTAGCGAAAGAAACTACTCCTTACTCCAAAGACATCAAAACATCAATTTTCAATTATAAAAGTGAACATACGAAAAAAGCATAGACTATAAAAGGACAAGTCCACATAGTAGATGGTTCTCTACTGTTAGGCAATGTACTGTCTTTACTTACAATAAGTCAAGTCCACCTAATTGATAGTTGCAACGAAAAGAGCTTGGTTTGGACTTTGGAGTAATAAAAGAAACATGTATCCCGCACGTCTAAACATTTGACTACATTCCCAATAAATATTCCATTCAAGAATCAATTCATAAAATAATAAATCTGAAAGAAAATGTATTGAATAGTAATTTATATAAAACTTGTGACGCGTCTATTGATATTAGGAATTCCGAACATATAATTGCTGATAATACGTAATAGATATGGCTAGTTTGATAGAATCAATCAATTAATTTATATATTCAATTAGAGATCAAAAGAAACAACATATATTTTATAAAAAATATCATATAATTTTCAAAATGAAAGTTATCCTACAGATTCTGCATTCATACGCATTTGAAATGTGAAAACAACATTCCTTCTTATGAATGTATATATATAACAATAACGATGATAATTTACTTAAAATTTATTTAATTATTTCTATTTGTAACTCAGCATACATTTAACTTGACTGTACGTAACAGGTTAAATTAGAATCTCATGCATATATATAGATGAAGGTCAAGAAAGTGGGGTGGCTGCCCTATAATGAATAATGAAGGCAGTTTTGTGAGGTGTGAACAGCCACCTTTTCAACTTCGCTACTTCTTTTGGTCCCAATTAGAACACAAACAAAAACTTTAATTCCTCGGTACTAACCACTGCCTGCTAATTTTCCAAATGCTTTTTGCTGGACATGACGAAAGCCATGATGCACTTTTGCACACTGTTTAAATGGATTTGACTAAGGTAAGGTATTCAAATAATAAAACCCGAATTGAAATACAATTCTTCTTTATACAGTGCAAAACACGAGTTTTTAAGTAACCTTGGAAGAATGATTTTCATGTTTGACCTCCGAGAAACGTCTACACTGAAAAGTCAGTTGACAATTTTTTGGTTGTAATTAACGTTGTTTGTACAATTGACAACAATTAATTGTTATTGGCTTTTGGGTTATATACAAATTGCTGATGTGTGGTTGACGTTGTGATTGTTGACTTTATATAAAGTATTTTAATGGAAAAAATAAGAAAGAAAAGATTAATATACAAAAATTTAAACACAAATATTACGTCATTTAAAATTTATATATAGCCAAAAAATTGTGGCTCCAAAAACCCTTTTCCCTGCAGCTCCTCCTCCCGCTAAATCACAAAAAAATAAATTTCTACATGTAAATGTTTTGCATAAATAGATTTTTTATGTGTGTATTAATTAATACTCTAATTTTTTGGGTGGTTAGCCCAATTGGACCATGAAATTGTAGACGAGAGTTCAAAAGGTAGAAGTAATAACTATATTTACAAAATTTTCAATAAGAATAAGAATTGAGAATTAGTTGTATCACATTATTATTTTAGTTAATTTATAGGATATTAATGATTTTTTTTAGTTTTATTCGTATGTCTACCAATGTGTTAGATTATATACTTTGGAGGCAGTACGTCTGACTGAAAAGATGTGAGTTACGGCCAACTAATGTAACCATAGCCATGAATTGAGTTTGATATTGGCATATAGGTAAGTTTACACTTTTGCCCTTGAATTTGCCCAGAATGCTCAAAATGGTCTTGGTATCGGCATCTTTTATCATGGAGTGGATTCGAGTCAAATCGAATAATGACCTATCATCCTAGCCATCTATCGGTTACATGCAGCACCCCCAGACCAATCCATCATGATATGATAGGATCATGCAAGCCCACAACAATAAATACACATAAGTTAGACAGTAAAAGTGTATTTTTTTTATTATTATTATTATTTTCCAACTTTTCTACGAAATACTAACTTAACGTTAGAGTTGTGCTATTGCTAGGAACCTTACAAAGACCTCTTACCTACTATTTAATTTGTTTCAAGTCAAGAATCTCATTTTTCTAGCCGGTCAAAGGTTTGAATCAATTGATGATTTTGTATGATTTGTGTGCAGTAAAATTATTTATCCGCTGTAAATATTTTTAAAACACCTCCACAGTAGACAAATAGTTAATTTTAAAAGAATTTATTGTGAATCTTTTTTCAAATATGAACAACTTACATCAATATCTCAGTTGATGAAATATGAATTCGGCACACATTCCATGTTTTGAAAATAAGTTTTGGAATGTGTCCTAAGCTGAAACAAAAATTGCTTTTGGACGCATAAAGGCGCACACACTTGCGCCGCCCAGACAAGTACTATAGTGTGGTTTGGTTGCTGAAGAAACAAATACCTGCCTGCCTGCCGGCCAGCCACTCTGTTCGAATTCAAACGAACGAGGAAGTCATCAGTAAAACTCGTGTTGTAGGACGCGAGTTCAATTAGCCAAAATGCATGTTCTCTTTTGGACGGTTAACATGAAAATGATTTAATTATAAGTGTGAAATTGAATTTTCATAAAATACAAAAAATAATTAGAATAAAATAAAAAGGATATATTATAATTAAATTCTGATATATAATATTAGCAGTCACGACACGCTATTTTTGTGTGCTTAAATTTTGTCTTATCATAGTATTAATTTTAACAATAAATGAATATGACACTCAATTTTGCGAGTAATATAAATAATAATACATAATGTTAATTAATTATCGATTAACATAAATTTCATACAAAGAACAATTAAAAAAAAGTTTGCAAGATTAATTTTAGGAAAGTGTATGGTTAGTGTATGAAGTAGTAGGGAAGAAAGGGAAGTGGAGGAGAAGAAAAGAAGAATATGAAAAATAATAGTTATTTTATAAAGGAGGAAAATATTTTAAATCTTAAAAATGTTCTCCACTCAATAAAATTGTTATGGACAGCATTGGTATATTAAAAACTCATGTAATAGTGACATAATTGTCAAGTATGAAGATTTTTCTTTTTTTAATACAATATAATTATTATTTAATATAAATTTATATAAACTTAAGGAGACGAATGTATGTGGAGGGAGGCAGCCTAGCATTATTTTGCTAGAGATAAGGGTCTATTTATTTATTTTTTTCAAGCTTTCTTTACAATTTCGTCACTATTTAAAACTGAAAAACTATTAACTTTATACATTTTCTCTAAAATAATCATTATTTTCAGTTTCAATTTCTCTTAAATCCACTTTATTATTTTATTATTAGATCAATTAAATTCAAATTCAATTTAATATTAAATACTTATAATTATTTTAAAATGACTAAAAAATGTATATTAAAAAACTATATCTTTATAAACATAAAAAATATAAATCGCTTTGATTTTTACCCACATACCAATTTCAATTATTATTGTTAGATAAAACATCCAAATACAATCATATACCCACTTCAATTATTATATTTAGAGAAAACATCTAAATATAATTTTATTTTCAAATTTATAATCAATTTTTTAATTTTTGAAAACATGGATAATTAAAAAAAAAATTCTAAACCTATTTTTATTTTAGTGTTCAGTCCCCATTTGAATTATTACATACTAAACTCCCTACTTTTTTTATAAAACTTAGGAATCATTCCCCATTCCTTTTAGAAAGACTTATATACAATTATAGTTGAAAAAAATAACAAAAATATCTGAGAAATGCTCTTTTTTCTTCAAGCAAGCGCTTTCCTTTTATTTATTTATTCTTGAAATAGACGACTTCTTCAAGCGATCAAACAAAAGGGCACGAAATCATTCATCTTCCATTGATGCTAGAAGAAGAAGAGGAAAAAGAAAAGATACCCAAATTTTTGCTATTTTTCTGCTACAATGGAAAGAGAAAACATCAGTAATAAAAAGCAAAATACAAAAAGAAGTGAGCAAAAGAAACAAATGAATGTTTTTTGCATTTATAGTTTTAAATGCCTGTAATTTTTCAGTGTTAAACTTATTTCTTGTCTATTTTATCATATTTACGATTTTTATTTCTTTTTTAGTTGTTAAACACTTGAACCCATTTGATATATATATATATATATATATATATGATTTTTCTTGTAAGATGCAAAGTTTCTAATTTGTACTTGAAAGGCACGAAAGTTGTACTTCACCTTCTTGGGGTTTATACTTCTTTTTACCTAAAATTATATGGTGAAATTATCTGAAAATGGTAATATATTATATTTAGTATAAAACATTCAATCTTACAGTACACATTATAATATGTATAACTGCAATATATTTTAAAAATATTTGTAGAACAAAACATTCAAACCTGCAAATTAAATGAAATTATAGTATATAATTTATGTACATGTAGTACATTTTAGAAGCATATGTAGTACAAAAACATTCAAGCTTATAATATATATTAACTGAAAGTTTAGTATATAATCTGTGTTTCTGCAATATATTTTAGAAGCAACTATAGTACAAAATATTTAAGTTTGCATTATACATTAAATGAAAGTGTAGTATATAATCTGTGTATCTGTAGTATATTTTAAAAACATATATAGTATAAAAATATTCAAGCCTGCAGTATATATTAACTGAAAGTGTAGTATATCATCTATGTATTTGTAATATATTTTAGAAGCAATACGATGAAAATGAAATACAAATGTAGAACAAACAAAATGTAAATAGTATTATGTTGAAGTACACCTCAATTCAATTGAAATCGGGCAGTGAATTCGAGTACAATATGATAAAAATAAAATACAAACGTAAAATAAATAAAGTATAAATGATGTTACGTTGAAGTGCACCTCATTTAAATTAAAATCGGGCAGTAAATTTGAGTATAATATGATAAAAATGAAGTACAAATGTAGAACAAACAAAGTATAAATAATGTTACGTTGAAGTACACCTTAATTCAATTGAAATTAGGCAGTGAATTAGAGTGCATTATGATAAAAATGAAGCACAAACGTAAAACAAACAAAATATAAATGGTGTTATGTTGAAGTATACCTCAATTCAATTGAAATTGGGAAATAAATTTGAGTATAATATGATGAAAATAAAGTACAAATGTTGAACAAACAAAGTATAAATGGTGTTATATTGAAGTGCACCTCAATTTAATTGAAATCGGACAGTGAATTTGAGTACAATATAATGAAAATGAAGTACAAATGAAGAACAAACAAAGTATAAATGGTGTTATGTTGAAATACACTTCAATTCATTTGAAACTGGACAATGAATATGAATATAATATGATGAAAATGATGTACAAATATTAAACAAACAAAATATAAATAATGTTATGTTGAAGTACACTTCAATTCAATTAAAATCGGATAGTTAATTTGAGTATAATATGATAAAAATAAAATACAAATATAAAACAAACAAAGTATAAATGTCGTTATGTTAAAGTACATTCATTGCAATTGAATAATTAGTCTCCAATAATTGTAGTGATGATCAAGTATAATATTTTGAAATTATCGGATCAAGTAAAGTACTTATTTGTATAGGTGATAAGGTGAATATTATCGTCAAGTGTTCATTTGTTTACATCTTTGAAAGCAAAAGTATTCTTTATATGGCTACGATTGATAACATTCATTTATTGAACACTAGTGATTAACACTTTAAAACTTTAATATTATTTATTCATATGATAAATATTACACTTATTTTTAGAGTTTGCTTATTAATTACCAAGACTTAAAAAGCAAATCATGGAACAAATTTTAATTCAACAATATTAGTAAAAATATTAAGGAATAAAGTACATAATTGCCGAAAATGAAGTACAAATGTTATGACATCAAGTATAAATCTTTCAGATTAAGGTATAAAAGCGTTGATATCTTGGACAAGATGAAAAAAATGTCAATTTCACGCTAAATCAAATACATAATTGCCAAAATGAAGTACAATTGTCATGAAATCAAAAATAATTCTCCTAGGTTGGGGTACAAAATAACTGATATTTCAGACAACACGCAAAAATACTAATTTCATGCTAAATCAAATACATAATTGCCGAAATAAAGTACAATTTTTATGTAATCAAGTATAATTCTCCTAGATTATGGTACAACTGATATCTCAGACAAACAACTATAATTTTTTTGTTGCCATTTTTCTTATATTTAAATGACCGCAAAGTAGACATCATATAATTCTTAAGCATAATTCTAAACTCCTGAGCATCATTGAATGTTTGACTAGGGGTGTTTATTCAATACAAACTGAATTGAAACTTCGGTTAACCATTCGGTTTGGATAAAATCAAATTTTTTTTCGATTTGATTCGGTCAAAAATTGAAATACCAAATTTTTAATATTAATATTAATATATATTATATATTATATTAATTAACAATATATATTCCTATATATAATATATATTTATATTATTGATATATCACTATATGTTATATATTATATATCATATATAATATAGTATATCTTAATATTATATATTAATATTCAATTTGGTAATTCATTTCAGCTCAATTAACCAGTACAAAAAAATCAAAATTGAACCGAATATCAATTTTTTTTAAAAAATAACCAAATGCCAAAATTTCAGTTTCAATTCGATTCAGCTGATTACCGAACTGTGAATACCCCTATGTTTAACCCTCTCCATATATGCAATTCCTTCATGCATCAATTGAGTTGCCAATTAAAGCCAATTCATTATGCAATTCATTGGTTGAACCAATTTCCTCCTCAACTACATTATTTGAGGTAGACAAATAAAGTACAATTTTTGGATAATCCATTAATAGAACACTTGAAACTTAAAGAATAGTTTCAAATAACTGAAGTACAAGTTTAGATAAAATAAAGTACAATTTCAGAACACTTAAAGTATAGAAATTCAATGAATAGAATACATGTTTAAGTAATGAAATGTAATTTCAGAAAATAAAAATACAATTTTATATAAAAAGAAGTACAATTTCAGAACACCTAAAATATATAATCCTTAGCAATTACAGTACAATTTTTGATAATTAGTAGAACACTTGAAGTACAAAACTTAAATAATAAATTTAAATAACTGAAGTACAAGTTTAGGTAAAATGAAGTATAATTTCGGAACACCTGAAGTACATAACTACAATGAATAGAGTACAAATTTATGTGAAATAAAGTATAATTTTAAAAAACAGAAATACAATTTTAGATAAAGTAAAATACAATTTCAAAACACCTAAAGTATAAAATCTTAGCAATTTAAGTATAATTTTTGATAATTAGTAGAACACTTGTAGTATAAAACTTAAATAATAGATTTATATAACCGAAATACAAGTTTAGATAAAATAAAGTATAATTTTAGAACACTTAAAGTATAGAATTTCAATGAATAGAGTACAAGTTTAGGTAAAATAAAATATAAAATAAAATAAAATTTCAAAAAAATAAATACAATTTTAGATAAAGTGCAGTACAATTCCAGAACACTTAAAGTATAAAACCCTAACAACTATAGTATAGTTTTGGATAATCAATAAATAGAACACTTAAAGATAGAACTTCAAATAGAGTACACATTTTTTGAAATGAAGTATAATTTTAGATCAAAGAAATACATTTTGTAAACACTTAAAGTATAAATTGCTAGCAATAGCAGTATAATTTTGGATAATGCTCAAATAATAGAGTACAATTTTATGTGAAATGAAGTATAATTTCAGATAATTGGAGTATAAATTTATATAAAATGAAGTACAATTTCAGAATAATTAAAATATAAAATTCTAGCAACTACAGTATAATTTTGAATAATCAATAAATAGAACATTTGAAGTATAAAATTTCAATGAATATAGTACATATTTTGGTAAAATGAAGTATAGTTTTAGAAAATAGAAAGTACAATTTAGAAACACTTCAAGTATAAATAACTAGAAGTTGTAGTACAATTTTGGATAATCTATTAGTAGAATACTTGAAGTATAAAACTTACATAATAGAGTACAATTTTTGTGAGATAAAGTACAATTTTAATTGCAATGAAGTATAATGTTGAATACTCTAAATAGAGAAAAATTTTAAAATAAATAAAGTATAATTTCAAAACACTTCAAGTACAAAACTTTACAAACTGCAGTATAGTTTAAATTCTATAGAAGCATTATCTTAAAACATTATTGCTCTTCTTTGCATTGCTGCTTGATTCATCCTTTCGGTTTACTAGAATATAAAAAATGTTCATCTTTAATATCAAATTCAGTAAGACCATAGTTATGACATCATCGTCATTAGTCAAACTCACGTACAATCTTTGATGTGGAACTATGTATTGCAAATTGAAGAACTCGGCATTGATTTCACTCAATTTTCAAACGAGATTAATATACATGTCCATTAAAGTTATATTATTCTTAATTAACATTATATGGAGCTAGTTTTTGTAGTGGCAACTCCTCAATATTTGATTGAACACTTTGGCTTTACTACTAGAAGAAACTCAACAGCAACTGAGAAGAAACTAAGAAGAAGAATAAACCCGAAAATGATAAAAATAAAAGGAGAAGAGCAAGACAAAGCAGATATCGGGTTGGTGGTTATTAGCTTTGACGATTATTCTTGTTCCCGTCGTGAAGCTTATTACATTTTTTCTTTTCTTTCTATTTCTGGTAGTGAAAATACGTATGGTAGGATTTACTGTTTGTTTGTATGAATGATGAAAAAGTAAAAAAAAAAAAATGACTGAAGTACTTTTAATAAAACTAATAAGCTTATTCTTAAAAAAATTAAATAAAAATTAATTACAAAATAAAAAAGTATTTTTAATACTTTTAAATAAGTTTCCCTTGAAAATATTGAAAATGAAAACACATCCAAATGGTCCTATCCTCCGTGGAAACTGCCGGCTCATGTCCAGTCAGTTTGGAGTGCCCTATTGTAGTTAAACAGTTGAACACGTTTCAGCTAAATTAGGCAGGTCGGGCATGCGTGTCAATTATATGCACAATATTCATGGATACAAAAAGCCTAGGACAAGAGTACTCGGGGGGCCGTTTGCATTTATTTTTGGAGGTATTTTCATTTTTAATTGAAAAAGAATAATAAAAAATTAATTATAAATATATTTTTAAAAATGAAATGTTGTTTAAAATTTTTATAGAGTTGAAAATAAGTTGCATTTAAAAAATGCAGTATTTTTGTATTAAAAGTCGTGCAAATGTGAGTAGAACAAAATAAAAAATAAAAATGAAGAAAAATTTGTAATAGTGTATTTGAAAAATGTACTGAAAATGAAAATCCATGTGAAAATATAGGAGAAATTGATAATTTTCTACTTTTATTTAAAAAAAATGAAAAGGCCTTTAAAAACAAAAACAAATGGGCACTTATACATCCATAAAGATGTTGGTTAACTTGACACCAACATATTATTTCTCAAAAATTAAAATTAAGACCTGAATTCTAACTTACTTGTCTACAAAATTAGTATTAGGGGGGATTTTTTTGGATAAATACTTATCAATGTCATCAAAATCCATTTCTAAATAATATTTCATTTGTCAGTATATATAATTTGAATCAATCGCGTGAAAAGTATAAAATAATTTATCTTGTAATTAATTTGAGAGTGCTTATGCATATATTATTTTAGTTAATTACTACAACTCCCTTAATTCATAAATTGCGCACTTTTTCTTTCCTAGGCACCATTCATACAACTTAATTTGACTTACTATTTTTTATTTTTATTTTTGGAGGAAGCTAACCAGACTTTGTGAACATTTTTTCTTAATGTACTAAAGAGGGTCTCTCTAATTTTAACAATTGCCTGATAAAAATTAAACCTAATTCGACTCGAATAACACAATCTTAGAAGCAGACGGGAGCTGTGCATTGAGTTCCTTCCAACTTAAATAACATACTACACTGCATCAAAAAATTGGAAACCAATTTATTACATCATATTTAAGTATTGTTTAGATTACACATTTAAAAAAAATATACTCATAGACATATATATATATATATATATATATCAACTGGACAAGATGACACAAGCTATGAATTTATTCTTTTTGTTTTAATCAACAAGAACCTCAGCATCATGGGATGCATAAAGTATTATTCTGAGTCCTACTTTACACTTTTCTTACAACTATAGTGCAACAACACACTCTATACCTAGTACACATTATCATTAGCTAGTTGTGTATTAATGAGATTATTAAGGTTTTATGTATCCCTACACAAAAAAAGATGGAGAAAGTCACTCCATCTTCCTCAATAATCCCTCAACTTTCCGGCAAACAAATACGGAAATATATAACCGGAAAGTCTACAAAATTAATCCACCAGAGCTGGCTCTTATCAATCCCCTAACTAATCACTCAAATGCAGAAAAGATCATCAGAAATTCCACAGAAAATGAGTTGCATTCCCATTGTCAAAATCATCATCATCATAATGATTAGCTGCAAAATGTGGTGGGACATAGATATCACCGGGCTCAGGAAAAAGCCCGTAATCCGAAACCCGACTACTCCCGCCACCATTGGTGTCCAAAATATCCAAAAACGACCAATCAATGGAGTCGATCGGCCCGGACCCATCCGAATTCGATGAAGGCGACGTGCCGTCCAATTCCATTCCGGCCCGAGCCCGAAGTAAAGCATCTCCTCCGCTGCCATTCGGCGGCGGCCGAGGCTGATAAATATTGGCGTACTGCTGAGCAACGGCTTGGATTTCAACTGGGGTCAGGGACTGCCCGCCGGCAATGTCCGGCGGATCATGGGGGAAGTTGAATGTTGCATGGCGGCCGCGGAGGCAGAACAGGGCGACGTCGAATGCTCGCGCCGCCTTCTCCGCCGTGTCGTAGGAGCCTAACCATATACGCTCGCGGCTGTTGGGAAGACGTATCTCGGAAACATACTTCCCCCACTTCCTCTTCCGCACACCCCTGTACTTCAACTCATTGTTAATCCTTGGATCAACAGCAACGTTGGAGTTACAGGGGGAGGAGGAGGAGGAGGATGAACCAGCCGCTGTCTTAACCATTTTCCGTCTGCTTTAATTTGTTTGTTTAATTTCTTGATGGTAACCGATCCAAAGAAGAGAAGAAAACTGCATGCATCTGAAAATTGTTCCGGCGGACGACCGATGTGGGCTGAGTGTGTGTGTGTATATATATGTATCCATGGCGGAGGAAAATCGAATTCATCCGTCAAAATGGAAGTCCTAGCGCGTTGAATCAAATGAGCGTAAAAATAGCGTCCCGATACCCTGGGGGGGGCGAGGGGGGGGCGTGGGAATGGGGGACGGAGATGTTGTTGTTCATGAGAATCATGAAATCATAAATTGATGGAAGAAATATAGTCTTATCACGCGGCAGGGTCAGACCTGTAATCAAATACACATGGGAATTTTTTTATTTTATTTTTCTCTATTTTGATTTTTCATTTTACTTTATTTTTGTCTATACTTTTGAGACGGTTGGCTTTAATTAGTTTAAAAAGACACATCCAAGAATAAATATAATATTACATTCAGTGAAGCTAAGATACTATTTTGCAGACATACAATAATATATAGGAGATTTTATTTTAGGAAAGAGATATTAAAGAATGAATCTCATTTTGTTAATATTTAAATTTATTTATTATTTTGCTTATGTTAGCATAAAATTGGGTTGATAATTTAATTTTAAAAGGACAAAAAAATTTTGTTTTGAAAGAAATGAGTTTATGAAATTAGAATTAGTCAATCAATTAAAGTATTAATACCAAATTATCGCTTCTAATAAGATAAATGTTAATTAATTAATTGGCTTTGCTCACTTTAATAAATTTGAGCACAATCAATAATACTTTTTGTACACACAATAATTATATATCTCTTTTCAAATCATTGATTAATTAGGAGATTTGTAATGATATCAAATCTTATTTTACATCAAAAGATTAAAAGTTGGGTTTATAAGTCGTCCCCTTTCCTCATTCAATGAAGTGCTTTTTCATAAAAATAAAATCCCCTACCCCCTGGTTGGGGAGAAAATTAGGTACGTTTATTTCTTAGTCAACATGTCATGTAGGCCAATTTGACGGGACGTGGGGTTGGTTGAACTTATAGAGGGAACCATAGTTAAGGTTGCAGACTAAACGGCCTCACGACATTTTGGTACGCTTGGAAGTTTGAAATTATTGGGAATTTACATGTTGTATTTATTAATATTTCTTATAGAATCTTGTTGGTTGTTGAGATACCTTGACATAGTAAATGGGCATTTCTGTCTTTTAGAGAGCTAAACCACTATCTTCTTTGATTAATGGCAGGATAATATCTAATGGAGCTATGTCTTTCAAATCTGACAATACATTTAGGCGCCATCATTTAAATTTATGATATTGATGCATGATTAAATTGAAGTGATTTAAGAAAGAGGTTAGTCAAACTCAGTGGACCATTAACACCAATTAGCATTCATTAAAACAAGAATCGAGAATTGAGAATAAAAATATATTCAACCTTGATAATTACATGCCTAATAAAATCATGAATATTGTATTCTTCTAAATCTATATACGATCAAAACACAAATCAGATTATTCGATACTTTATTTGAGATTAATTGTTAAAACTTTTTTAAATTCGATTGTTAAATATAACTAGTCAAACTTAAGCCCCTTTTTTTATTCTATAAAACTTCGAACTCTATTCGAACTCAACTTAATTAATAAAAATTATATAAATTTAATTATTCGAACTCAATCCATTTTTAATTTGAGGGCATTGATAGTTGCCTTTAATAATATGGGGAGGAAATTATAATGAGGCTATCCATTATGAAAGATGCAAAAGCAAAGATTTCATGGTTATTTTAAGCCGTATATCTATGTCGCATATGTCTCAAATGCCTGCCATTTCATTCGTTGACCTCTATTCGACACACGTTGGCTTGTACTATCCATTACCATGTTCGTGGGAGAAAATGACGGGGCATGGCTGGGATATTGTCTATACCCTGTCCTTGTAGTGACATTTACCGCCACCTTTTGTGGTTTTCTTTGGGCGCACCTGCCCAGGTCGATTGTAACATTAGGTCCCTTTTCCATTTCAATCAAGAGGTTGTTCAGGTAAATTTATTTAAGATATTTTTAAAATTTATAAAATATTAACTTTATTTTAAAATTAAGTTTTTAAAGTATTTTAATAAAATAAAAATTTGAAGTTTATAAGATATTGATGATGATGATTTTATAATTAATATGATTAAAATTAAGAGAATTTTTAAAATATGAAAAATACATTGAAAACTCATTAATTTTGCAAAAAGCGTTTAGAAACTCCTAACATTTTATTTTAAGATTTTATAATTTTTTTTAAAAAAAAATATTATCAAACACTTTTTTATATCTTATAAACTTTTAAACATCTTATAAGATGTTTTGAGAAGCATATAAACACACCCAAACAGACCCTCTAAATCCTTGATCATTGATCTCACACAGTTCATATTTGAATCGAAATAATTTATTTTTAAATTCATTTAAATTTTTTAAATAATTTAAAATTCACATTTTTTACTATACGATGGATCTAATTCGATCTCCAACTGATTAAATGATCCTATTCTTTGCCCTCCAACTATGACATGCGGCGCCATCCTATCGAGTCATTAAGACATGAGTGATGAGGCCATGTTATACCTACTTGCTATAAATATTTGAGGATTAAAAAATGTATATATATATTGTAATTGTTTTTCTACTTTAACTTTGACTCTTTCATTAAATATTGATTTAGACATTGAAATATTATTGTCAGAACCATTCCAATTATCCTTAAAAGATCTCATTATTCGACTTGACGATAATTATCAGGATAGAATAAATAGAGTCAAAATTTAATCTAATTAAATGATCCTAAATTAAGTTGAAAAGAATTTTCATCATTATCGAAGATAAAACTACACATTCTAATGAGCTACCTATGAATATAATTCCTCAAGTGCGACAAATATTTTCAATTTATGATGGAAATTAATTCATCAAAGTTGTTTGGATATTTTGATTGAATAATTATGAATTTCGAACTTTCAACCACGTGTGCAATTAAAAGTAGAGACAAATATTCATGCATGTGGGACTATGTTCTGGTTTGTGGTGATGCAAGTTGGGCAAGTGAACCCACCAATACGCACGAACATGTCTCATGTGTTTGGCCATGTGATTAATTATCCCACTTTATTGGGTAAATATAAAACATTTTTCAATTTTTTAACTATAAATGGAAACATTTCAAGTTTTTTAAGCTATGTTCTTTTGTGTTTTTTCGAAAAAAAATTCAACCCTTCAAAAAATTTCAAAATAAAGGTACATTATCTAAATTTTCTC